>CM076576.1:348488446-348717213 GCA_034641835.2 Pinus albicaulis
TCCTTTCCTTAAGACTCAAAATGGTTCATCTATTTATATCGACTTATCCTACGCTTCCAATGGTCCACAAACCGTGGTTTGTAGACTCTTGGTCTACCCTTGACCCATTACATTGCATTTGGGGCTTTGAACCACCCCAAAACCCCTGCGATAGACTAAATAATATCAAAAATATACAAAATTATAAAAAATTCGCAGCTTTTAGGGGACCCTGTTCCAACAAATTCAAAGGAGGAAGGGGAAGAATGATTAGAGGAGAAGATAACATGGATGCCAAAAGAAGAGGAATGGGTTAGGATTTCTTTACTAAACTGATGAGACAACTACTTCCCACTTTCACTAGAGTTTTGATAATATTATGTCAAATCTTCTCAATAAATTGTTATCTGTGTTTTCACTATGTTCTCCTTTAAGCATAAGGGTTCAAGTAGCACTGGGTCATGAACTAAGTTGCATACATAATCTCAACTTAGAGTTTCCATAGAAAGAATACTACATTCAGATTCAATATTTCATGAATGAGGATTAAATCTAATGTCACACCATTTGTATTCACTTGGAGAATGAATAATTAGAAATTATAAATATACTGGGAAGTAGTTATTATTATTTCATCTTTAACATGAGAATTTATATTCGAATGGCATGGGTCCGGACTATTTTTTCACTATAGGGAAACATGGATTTTTTTTTTTTATATTCACTTTTGAATATTAATTCACCTTCAGAATCTAGAATATTGGCTACTTGTAAATAGTTTGATTTGGAAGCTTACTAGTTACATTGAATTATAAATGGGTACATTTCTGGTCAAAACCAACACTCTTATCGAGTTTTTCACAGTGAGGATTATGCCTTTTGATCTTAATCCTTTTGAATATTATATAAAAATTTCATTATTTTCACCTTGTATCTGTCACATGCACATGGAGGTTGTGGGTTGGAGGGGAGTGTTGTGTGGAATAATATTACTGATTAACAATCAAGATTTATCTTTCTCAATTTTATCAATCAAGAAAAAATGAGTGATTCTAAGCTACAACTAAAACTAGAGCCAACAACTAGATCCTAAAGCGTAAGTTAGAGCTATAGCCATTACTAAATTCATATTCCATGAGGGTGATTTGGTTTTTTGTCATCCCAAAATCACCATTACAGCTTGCATTATTTCTTAAAACACCATTTAGTAGAATACCTACAATGTTTGTTATAAATTAGTTTGTATTCTTCTTTAAATCACCATCTAAGAGGACTTCTATTTCAAAAAATACATCAACTTCTAGCTAGGTTAGCAATTGATTTGGGAACTAATTCAATACTAGTAATAGAGTTTGTGGTTAGCATTAAACCACCATTCAATGGAATACTTCAGCTTTTGCTACCCATTTGGTTTATGTTCTTCCTTAAACCACCATATTCAGAGAGCACATTAAAACATTCACTATATCTACTTAAAATTTCATCTCCCTTCTAGACTCGCGTACACCCCTTTAGATTAACATGGGGGATTATTGGAAACCTAATCGTGAAATATTATGTGAAATATTTTTATTTTCTAGAGAGGAAGGCCAAAAACCAAAAGTGAACTTCAACAACTATCAAGAGTCCAAGATACCACTTGGAAGACGAAACCAAGGGTCATAAAAAAATGTATTTGTGTATTATACTAATAAAAAATTCATCTCACTATTATTTCACTGAGAGGAGCTCTAAAACCCAATATGAGAGAGATGTTGTCATGTAACCTTACATTTAAAAATAATAAAATAATACCTAAAATAACAAATTAAAAAATAGTAATAACAAAAAATAATCAATGTGGACTATAAATAAAATTCTTCAATTTCCTCCTTAATTTTACATCCACTTTATAAAGAGATAAAGTAATTGAAAGTAAAGAAAAAAAAATACTTTTTAATATTAAAAATATATCTAATTCCTTCACTACTTAATATGGAGTTAACAGATGCCATGTAAAAAACATATAATCGGTATTACATGATATGTAATTCATTCTATGTTTAGTTGGCATGTAATAGGTAAAATTAAATATACTAATAACAAAAAACTATTTTACTATTATCCATAAATAAAATATTTCAATGTCTATATTAAATAACATAGTTTTATATTAAGTTTACATAAAGAAAAACAAAGTAATTATATTGTTAGAACAAAGACTTGTGATCCATAAAGTAGATACATGTCTTTCAGATTAATCACATCATTAGGATTTGGTTGACATTTCGAACCAACTAATGTGGTTCATCCTCATGACAAGGTGAAAAATCCCATGGATCGCATTGAATAAATAGTGTGTATGCATCATCACCTAGAATTAGTCGTTTAAAAAAAAACTAGCGATTGAACTAGCCATTTAAAAACTAGCCGTTAATGAATTAGTATAAAAAAAGGAAATAAAATCCTAAAAATAACAAGAAAAGAAAGGAAAAAAATTAAAAGAGACTTATCTCAAGGGGAAATCATTTGGAGAGAGAAGGAGTCCAACTTTTACTCAATTTCCAATCATCATCCCTATTGAGATTCTTAGCATGCCTTTCAATTGCAATGGCCTCCCTAAGCTTCCTATGATGAAAGTGATCAACCTTAGCAACGATCTTGGAGTCTTCAATGCAAACAAGGTGACACGATTTTTCCACATGTTCAACAAGAGATGATGTGCACGATCAATTGTGTCTAATGTTTGTTGCATGCTCTTGGATTATCTGTCTAATAGTTTTAAGGGATTTGTGTAATTTGTTGCATTTTCAGTATGGAGTTGATGTCTAACATTTAAAAAAAATAATAACAAAAAAAAGTTTAATATAGATTATATATAAAAGGAGAGAATTCTTATTCCATTAATTGGTTCTTTAGGGAGAGTTTTAATTCACTCATTTCTTAATATCCATTTCTTAATATATATATATATATATACATGAAATGTGCTAAAAAATATTTTTATTATAAATATTAAGTGATATATAATTCATTCCATGTAAAAATAATATAATTGATACTATGTAACAACCCCATTGAAAAGTAAATATTTAAATTACTTTCACTGATATGGCTTGGTAAGTTATGGCCTCAATTTAAATCCTAATGATATATATTTTTAAATTTACCTTAAATAAGTTAGTTATGGAACTCAAGGAAATTACAAGGGAAAATTCACTAAGTAAAAGTTCATTTACCAAACAGTTAGAGGTCAGTTGCTCTCATCCTTAGCGATAAATAATCTGAGTTGAGAAAAGAAGCCAAGAGGGTAGGGAAGAAAATACTTGAGGCATCTGAGAAGAGAGAAGGAAAATATTGGATTCCTTGAATAGGATGATGTTGAGGAAGGACACAACACTACCAAATAGGGTATCTTGAGCTGGTTAGACAATGGAATCCCTAAATCAGACTTGGATTCTATGATCTCCTAAGATATATTTGTTCGGTTCCAAATGATTTAGAAAAGACCTGATAAGATCTCTATCCATTAGTGTTCTTGAAATGAAATTGTCATGGGGAGAGGATTGGTAGTACTACCATTATCGACTGTTGGGAGGAGTGAACTTTATTCCTTGAGAATTTCCTCACAGTCTAAACTTGAACATATAAGTAAATTTTCTTGATTGGATTCTAGAACTCAGTAGTTTCTATCATTATATCATAAGAATAATTTTATAGAGAGGATAGTAGTGGTATAATATCTACAAAGATGAACATCTACAATACTTATGTATGTAGGGATAACTGTTGTTTGAATAGAGTTTTTTCGGAGACGATAACATAGCTCATTACGGGGAAAAAACCCAAGTAGAGCTCTGCACCAGGCCGACCTCATGACCTAGGGTTTGCTGGCTCTGGAATTTGTTGCCCTCGGCAATCCTTCTCCCCCACCCTGATCTACTACAACCTCTAACCTGGAAAAATACATGCTCACTAATGACCGAATCCAGTGGGGGGGCCGTTGCTCCCCCCATCAAAGGCCAGCTTCCAATAGCGGCGGCAATAGGGGCCGATATTGTCAATCAGAAAAACTCTGGTCTGTCCCAAGAAAACGCAGGGGTGACACCCACAGTGCAGACGAATAATATGCAAGCAACAACAACCATGAACTTGCAATCAACCACATGCATTCCAAAGGAATCCAAGAAAACTTTGATCGAACTCCCTGCTCATCGCATCAATGGCAGAATTCAATTCATGAAAGAGCATGCATTGATAGGAAATTTCATGGGTTTTTGGCCCAAGGAAAAAGCGCTAAGAGGATGGATCACCTCGAAATGGAAAAATAAAGGCCACATACACATGCAGTTGTGCGCTAAAGGTTTCTTCAATATACTATTTAGCTACTCTGAAGACAAGGATCGAATAATGGACGGAGGGCCCTATTTCTTCAACACTGCAGGCCTATACCTCAGACCCTGGACTGAGCTCTTCAACCCAGAAAAATAGTATCTAACTTGGGTGTTGGTCTAGATTCGGCTATACTCTCTCCCCCAAGACTATTGGGACGAGCTCACCCTCAAAGATATTGGCAACGCCTTAGGATATTTCATCAAGATTGCAGAAGAAACCAAAATCAATCGCTCTGCAGCCTATGCTCACATATGTGTCTACTTCAACCTAGCTGAATCACTACCAAGAGAGGTAAGTTTGATGCATGAAGATTTTGAATGGACACAAACTTTTGATTATGAGAAAATACCTTTTATATGTAGGAAATGTCACCAACATGGGCATCTCTTTAGAGAATGCCCCCTAAATATGAAGGCTACAACTGAAAAGGAATCCATCGAATAGGAGGAAAAATAATTCACGAAGGTAGAAAGTAAAAAAATACATAACAGAAGAGCTACCCCTCAGCAGAATAAAAAAGGACCTACCACCAACAATAGCTTTGCTACCCTTAATTAGTTAAAAGACAATGAAACTGAACTAGTCAATGAAGTTGGGAGTACCTCAACTGTGTAGGCCAAATCCTCTAAGGCTCAGGAGCATAAGCTTCCACTTGGAACCTTCTTAAAACCATCCACCAAAAATTCTGTAGAGGATAATAGTCTGACAAAGGGAAAAGAACCAATCATGGAACCGATCCCAGAAGCAATGGAGGAAGAACCAGAAATTATAGATATGGAAGGGTTGGATCTTGTTGGGCTAGAGGAAGCCTACAACAAAAAGGATTACACATCAATCTCGGAGCAAAAAATTCAAAAAATGGAGGAAATCCTAGCTAGAGCTTAGCAGCTCCCCTCCCTAGGTATACAGGGAGGCACGCTCATCAACACAAATTAATTCACGAAAGAGTCCCACAAAAGAGGCAGGCAAAAATCGCTACAGAGAACCATAGAAATTGGGAAAGAAATGGTGGAATCTGAGCAATTCCCCAAGATGACCAGATTCTATGCCCTCACGTCCAACTATATCCCATGAAGCTCATCTCATGGAACATCAGAGGGATCAACAGCCCCATGAAGAACAAAATCATAAAGAAAATGATTTCTGAGGAACATCCGACAATATTTTACATGAAAGAAACCAAATGTTCCAGCTCTACTCTGGAAACCATCTTCAAAAAGATATGGAAATGAAGTAATACAATAGAGGTTGATGCAAACAGGGCGTTTGGAGGATTGGACACCATCTAGAACCCTCAAATCATCTCCTTGGAGAAATTTCATGCCAACAAACACTACATTTAGGCCAAATTTCACCTGATTGGAACGGACATCCATGGATTTCTCACTAACATCTACTCTCCGCAAAATGTGCAACAAAAACTAATGCTCTTTAATAATCTAGATGAAATCAATAGACATAGATCCTTCCCTCTCTGGCTACTGGGGGGAGATTTCAACATGATAACCAACCTTCAAGAAAAGAAAGGCAGTATGTTGCATCTGGAATTAGATAGTAATTGATTCAAAAAATTCATTCAAAGCAATAACCTCATTGATCTACGCACTCCAATAGTATCTTCACTTGGAACAACAAGAGAGGGGTTACCCACCAGATAGCCTCTCGTCTGGATAGATTCCTCATCACTGATGATTTTATCTGCCTCAGAGGTAACTTGGATATCACCATCATCCCAATAGCGGGATCTAATCACTGGCCGATTAAACTCTAATGGCTCCAACCTAGTAAGGACACTCCTAAATCTTTCCGCTTTGAACATTATTGGTTTAGGCACTCGGGGTTCAAGGAAATGGTTTCCAACTGGTGGTCTTACTTAGCACCCCCCAAGGCACTAAAATTCTCTAGTTCCAGACAAAACTGAAACATATCAAGGGTCAACTAAAAGTATGGAAAAAAACTACCTTTGGCAATATATTCACAAATTGGAAAGACCTGGAGGAGAAAATGAAGAAGATGCAACATAATATCATCCAAGAGGGACACACAACTAAGACAACTCACTAGGAGAAAATCCTAAAAACTCAGCTGGAATAAAAAAGGAACCAAGAAGAATCCCTCATGAAACAAAAATCAAGGATCGAGTGGCTCAAAGAGGGAGAAAGAAACACGAAATTCTTCCATCGTTCCACCATTCAGCACAGGATGCACAATAGAATCACAGTCCTCAAGAATCGAACAAGGGAAAGGTTTGAAATAGAATATGCCATCACAGAGGAGTTGCGTAATCACTTCAGGGACATTTTTTAGGAACCCAACCACCAAAGGAAGGAAGCCATTGGGGAAATCACCCAACACATCCCCAAGTTGTAAAGGAAGATCATAACAGGATGTTGCTAGCTACTACCACTCTAGCTGAGGTGGAACAGGTAGTCTTCCAACTGGAAACATGGAAAGCTCTAGGTCCTGATGGATTTACTAGCAACTTCTGCCACTTCTTCTGGGACATCATCCAAAATGAAGTCTGGGAAGTGGTGGAGGAATCTCGGTCCACTCACTGGCTGCTACCTGCGCTAAATGCCACCTTCATCACTCTGGTTCCAAAATAAGACACAGTTGCCTCTCTAAGTAAGTATGAACCTATAGCTCTTTGCAATGTCATTTATAAAATTATATCCAAAGTCATAGAAAATCGATTGAAGACACTCCTGCCCCTCATCATCTCCCTGGAGAAAACTAGGTATGTGAAAGGGAGACAGATTCTTGATGGAATCATCTTAACCCATGAAGTTATCCACTCCCTAAAAACCGCCAAAAAGCTTCTCAAAATTGATCTATCCAAATATTTTGAAAAACTCAGCTGGGATTACATAAAAAATGTACTCTTAGCCTTTAGATTCAGTCACAGCTCGGTCAGATAGATCATGAATCTCATTACATCTCCCTTTCACTCCATCCTGGTCAATGGCATCCCCTCTACCACCTTCAACCCCATAAGAGGCATAAGATAAGGGGACCCCCTATCCGCCTTCATCTTCATCATCATGGCTGAAGGATTGGGTCGCCTTATCAAGAGATTTATCTATACTGACGCCTTTCTTGGTTTACCTCTCCACAACCTGCTTCCCTCCTCTCACCAGCAATTTGTGGATGATAACTTGATCATGGGATACCCCTCAGTCCAAGAAGCCCTTTCCCTCAAAGCCGTTCTTGACTCCTTTGACGTCTCTGGCACAGAGATCAACCTTGAGAAGTTGTAGATATTCTTCTTCCATACCCCCCCTCAAACCCAACGTACTATCACTCGCATCCTTGGATTCTCTATTTCTTCTCTCCCCTCCAAATACTTGGGAGCTCCATTAACCGACTCAGCCATCAATCACTCCTCCTGGAGAGCTGTGCTAGACAAAATGGAAACTTGCCTCTCCATTTGGACTCATCATTCCCTCAACATTGCTAGTCATATTGTCCTCATTAAGTCCGCCCTACAATATCTCCCCATGTACCTCTTTTCTATCCTTGCAGCTCCCAAATGGGTCCTAAAAGCCATGTGAAATCTACAACGGTTGTTTATTTGGGGAGGCACAAAAGGAAATAAAAAATGGGCCTTAGTCAATTGGAAGGATGTCTGCACCCCTAAATGTTAGAGAGGTTTAGGGCTTTGAGATCCTGAGCACAACAATACCATAATGGGAGCCAACATCTGGTGGAAATGGGTCTCCAACCCCAACACCCCATGGGCCAACCTATGTGTTGCTAAAGGAGGATCTCATTAGGTACAACTTAGATTTGGCTGGCTCCCAAATCTGGAAAGCGACTAGCAATCAAAAAATTATAATCCAAAATCACAACTTTTAGGAGCTGCGAAGTGGTAAGCAAGCTAGATTCTGGGAGGATTCTTGGCAACAAATGCGAAACCTCTCCTCCATCTTCTGTAGACCTCTTTGGAGTGCAGCACTCCAATAAAGGTAAAGAGAGAAAGCTCAAGACTTCTGGACAGACTACATCTCCCAAGGCTACAGGCAATGGCTTCACAGAAGTAGATGGCAAGAAAGATAGAACAATGAAAGCCACTTAGACATCTCAGATGAGCTCAACACAAAAAGAAAAATCAATGTCAAAACAGGACCTGATATCCTTCGCTAGGGGCATCTACCCTATGAAAATTACGCAACCAAGGAAGCTTACAACATCCTTCATCAGCAGGATCCTGGACTAGCCGACAACATCTGGAAAAAGATTTGGAAAGCCAATCTGTGGCCCAAAATAGCCACTTTCCTATGGCTGCTCAGAAAATGACGCATCCTAACATGGGAAAATATTTTGAAAAGAGGGTTCTTAAGGCCCTCCAAATGTCATTTATGTCAGGAAAACTCGGAAACCATCGATCACCTGCAGGACCAATGTCGTACTGCCAATTTCCTATGGGACATAATTGCCATCTTATGTCGTCATTCCAATCATGCCAGAGGTAACATTATTAACACCATCAGAAGCTGGCAGGACAATCCTTACACCAGTACCTTTATGAATAGACTATGGCAAATCATTCTGAGTATCCTCATCTGGAACATATGGAAGGAACGAAACTACCACATCTTCAAGGACAAGGCCTCCACTCTTGATAAGCTCTGGGACAGGTTTCACATCAACCTCTCAGAAAATCTAGCCCTAGATGCATGGAGTAAGGAGGAATTACCCATCATGGCAGCTGAATGTCACATATGGAACAACTGGCAATTGAGTCTAAACACTCCCATGGACATCACTCCTAGAAGCGTAGATAGAACTCCTGCTCCTGAAACTTGGTCTCCTCCCTCCAAAGGCTTCTTCAAATGAAATTTTGATGGGGTGTCCAAAGGCAACCTAGGTAATGGAGGTTTTAGAGGTATCATTAGGAACACTTAGGGAGATCCACTCAGAATCTACTATGGGAATATTGGATGGGATAGTAATAACTAAGCTGAACTGGAAGGAATGATACATGGTACACATATTTCCATTGAATTCCACTACTTGAAATGGAGGGAGACTCGCAAATCATAATGATAGCTACCACCAGAATCCTTCAAGGTATGGCCTCCTCAAAAGTTTCCAACAGTTGGAGACTTTCCCTCAAGCTTAAGGTGTTGGAAATTCTGTTCCGCAATCACAAAGCCATCACTTTTGGTCATGTGCATAGGAAAGCCAACTCTGTTGCTGATCTTCTTGCAAACAAAGGGGTGGAAAGAAACTATGCTCTGCATCACTCAACACTTGTGCAGGTTGAGGAGGCTGCACTCAGACAGAACTGTCTCATTCTCATTCAGAAGGATCAAAAACCTTTGGATGTGGGTGACAGGATAGACAAGAGTGAAAATCACACCTCTCCTCACACGGATAATGGAGATCTCCAATGTAGTTTTTCACCTGTAGGGGATCCAATTACTGTTAGCACCTCGCATGCTCCTTGTAGAACCAGAAATGATGACGAGAGGACAGGTACTGCATCACCTAGACTTGAACATCACCTCACTTCTATCACCATTAATGTCTGTCATGATTAACCAGCATTGCAACCTTACCTCATCCCATGCACCCGCTTAGGTGATCAAGTTCAACATGTAGATATGTGCGAAGGCCACTCATCTCCATCCTCACAGATCTCACTCCAGCCCTTGTATAACTCGAAGTTGTCTGCCCCTTTCCTCACATCGAATGTTACCTTCTCCTTTTTCTCTCCTCACTTTACTCTATCTTCTCACTGACCACATTCAACTGTGAAGCCTCTGTCCCAGCGTGGAGCTGTGCAACATCCTTCGGATTTCCACTCTCCATCATGCGAACCTGTCCCCAAGATTATTCTGCCCCTTCAGCCCCATAGTGAATCATGTCTCCTTTCCTTGGCCTTGGGTGCTTCTGTTTCTCCTGACCTTCTCACCCCATCCCAGGTGTGCAATGGATCCCATACTTCGCCAATGTACCATCTGCGGAGGTCAAAGAAGGGCTCTCCCCGATCGATATAATCGAGGAGAAGATAATCACCTCGAGTCGATTGATGGCTCCTCTTCCAGCACCTTTGCAAGCCAAAGACCTGATCCTGAGTAGCGCACAGAATCCTCCAGGAAAGCTACACAGAGAGGTGGTTGAGGCATGAGGAGGTCCACTTCCTCTCCCAACACACACTCTCCGCAATGCACTCATGTCCCTTTGAATTTTATGGTGAAAGAAGATTAGGACATGAACATCTGGGTCATGGACTCAGATGGTATTTGGACACAAATTCGAGATGTCATAGACCCTGACTCCCCTATCCTCTGTGCTCCTGCGTGCACTCCCAAACGCACTGAAGCCGATGTAGAAGCAGTTGTTGCACAGGCCCCTACCTATCCTATATAAGAGGAGAACCCCAACAGTAATGATGAAGAGGATGAGTAACATCTGTGCAGTGGTTCAGTTTTCTTATGTTTTTTGTCATGTTTGCCCTCAAGGCCTGTCTATTATCATCTACTTTATGGTTTTTATCTATTTTAGCGCTACTATGCATTATGTACTTCTTAGTTCTAAGTTTTGTCTGGGTTGATTTCCTCCCCCGAGGCAGCCCATAAATAGTGTAGCAAAGGCTGGGATTGGTTAAGAACAACTTACCAAACTACCCTGTAGCATATGTAACTCTATGTTTTCAAAACTAATAGAATAGTTCAACTTACCAAAAAAAATACTTATGTACAAATGGATATAGTAAAATATTATAGTTGTGTGATGAAATTGTTGTTAGTAAAGGAAAAGAAAATGATTTCATGAATATACATACATACATTGTTGTTGTGATTATCGAAATAAACTAATAAGAAAGGGGACTAGCGTTCCTCATGGTTGTGGCATTGCTAATCAATTTTGAGAGAGAAAAGCAAACTGAAAAGTGACATGTAGATATGTTTGTTGAAATACTAAAATTATGTAGACTGTTATTCTCTAATTATGAAATATCTGTGTAAAAACAAAATACCTGCTAATAGATAAAGTAAGCGAATGTGTATAAGGATATGTATATATATATATATACATAGTTATATTTTGTGATAGAAATAATAATTACTTATTTTTCTAAAAGAAGAACTATGGGTTAGGAATTAATCCCAACTAATAGATCTTGATAGTGTAAGATTAGTGTCAACCATTTTTTTTCCAACTCCTTTCAAATAAAAATTTTCATATAATTTGAAAACATAAATTCCAAAACATGTAAGTAAGACACTAGCAGGGGGAATGGATGGAATTCGTGTTTAAATGATAAGCATCGTAGGAAGGTCTAGGCCAAAGCTTAGGCCGACCCAAAATTATAGATGACGAATTTGAACATTAATAATACAAACATATGATATTCAATCATTATTATAGAATAAATACATTGCATGAATTACAGGAAGTATTAGTTACAGAAACATTTATGAAAATATTGGAATTTTATTCATATCAGGAATAACGTTACATACAACAAAACATAGAACCAGGAAATCTAAACTACAATAAATAAAATTATCATAGTTTCACCCCACTAAGGGAATCCCAGAAATATTTTTAAAATAATTGACAAAAAAGAACGTTGGGCAATTAGTAGACAACCAACTCTAACACGAATCATGCAACAGAAATAAGAAAACTTCCAAAATAGAATTATTATTTAGGGATAAATAAAATGTTTGTGAAACATGATATTATTGAAGTATTTGGGTTTTATTCAGGGAAAAGAGCACCCTTGAATCTAAAAACTATACATAGTCTTCGCACTTAACGATCCAACAAATCTTTGAACAAATAAATTACAATTTAAATGAGAAATCGAAACCCTTTCCCAAGGAATCCAAGGGTTCAATTATTACGGTTAATTTCTAGATACCACTTGCAAGAACAACAAAAATACCCTTGTAGGGTAAAAACCTTTGGACATGTAATGAAGTAAAAATAAAAATAAGCACAAAATCACTAGATTGAAACTTGGAGTTGTAAAATCTAGTTGATAAGCATGAAACAGTGAAAAAAAACTTTGTACCTATCAAAATGTAAAGTATAAAAGCCTAGATTTAGTAGAGAAATCTTCATGGGAGAAAAATTCCCACAGAGGAAGGAATTAGGAAATAATGAGTAAATGATATACCTAGAAAATTAATATTGTGTTTCCAAACGTCCAACCTGTTAGCCACAAAGGTCACACTTTGTGGTTGAGTGTAAGAATGAAATGTAGGGAGGTTTTAAAATTATAAATCCACCGTGATACCTAAAATAGAAATAAAAGAGTTATTAGTTGAAACCGAACCCTCGGTAATGAGAATTACAACTAGAGTAAGCAAATGGGGCCAATGTTACATGGAAGCATAAATCATGGTAGAGAGTGATGTTACAAATAACAGTGGAAATAAATGCACCTATTGAGAGGATGCATAGACCCTTTCTCCTTCATTCGAAGTTTCCATGGACGAATATTATCTTAGCGATACTTGTAACCCTACAACCAGAACTCTACAATTCAGATAAATAATTACATAAGTAAAAGTGGATACGATAGAGACACCACTTGCAAGTATGAATCTTAATCACAAGCGTATGAAAAAGGCTCACTTTAGCTGTGCATAACAAACAACCCTAACATCAAATATGGCTGCCAATTTCTTTAGATCTGCAGTTAGTTGACCAAGATAAATGCTACAAAATATAGATCTATGCATTAAAATACATTAAGCAGTAAATAAAAGCAAGAGTTTCTCAATGCATCAAATAGACAAGACAAGAATATTTTTAAAGAATTTTTATATTTTTGACACCTGGGAAGGGAATATAGAAAGATGTTACTAGTCCCCCTCAAAGGGATGGGTTCTTGTAATTCCTCAGCACTTCAGATCTAATATATATCTCTCTTTATGGTGTAGAAAACCTAGACAAAAATGGAACTCAAAGGGAGCTCACAAGAAAAAATGGTAGCAAAATATGACAATGATGGAGGATCAAAGTCAGATCAAAAGTATAGATGCAGAGTGATCTTTAGGCAACAAAAGGTAGTGAGTGAATGGAAAAACCCTTCTATTTATAACAAAATATTGAGTTATTCTAGATATTGGTGCATAATTAAAATATTATTAACCAATTCTAGATCCAACTTTTATGGAATATTTTATTATATTTGTTGAGGGAAAAAGAATTTGAATTTGGTCAAATCCATTTATTTGTAAATAATAAATAAATAAATGATTTATTTATTATTTTAAGGATGTGGTTGAGTAATAATTAAATAAATAATGATTTATTAAATTATTTATAAATGATTTAGTCAAATTTAACAAGGAATATTATTTAAATAAGGTTTAAATATTTATTCCTAGAAAATAATAAGATAAATAATGATTTATCTAATTAATTTTTCTGTTTTGGGTTAAATATGACTAGGAATATTAATTAAACTTTTGTTTAACTAATTATTCCTTGAGGAAAATCAAACAAATGTGGATTTATTTAATATTTCCTCATGGGGTTTCCTGTTTAGACCATAAACAACTTAATAAATAAGGATTACTAAGTTATTTTTCATAGTGAAAGCAATTTTACTTAGGGTAAAATTGGTCTTACATGGTGTACTTTGGTCCATATAATATTAATAGGTTAGATGACCAAAAAATGGTGTAACTGATTTCCCCCTAGTGTGTGAGCATTAGGAGCTAATCGTATGATTGAAGTACGTTGTAAGAACTCAATCATTAGACACCAAAGGGGAAGTCAGAGAGAGAAATATAAGGTAGAACAAAGCACTAGAGTACTAGACCCTGAGGATGCAAGACTTACAGGTGTGACAAGTCTCTTTTATGAGTGGGTACCTATGCTATAGGTGGTGGGGGAGGCATACCTATGCCAGCCGAGACAATGTACAAAGAATAATGTGTCCAGTAAAAAAGAGACTGAACTATATAGTACATGCTGACATAAACATGAGCCAAAAAAAAAACATGATAATGAATCCCATGTACATATTGTGCCTAGGATAACAACCAAGACTTATACAAGAAAATATGAGTACATGAGATATAAGTACAACCAAAGTGCCCCTGTAAACAGGAAAGTGCTTTGAAAATTTGACTGATACATGCAAACTAAAAGGCATTACAAGCGGCTGAGGCCAAAATCATCAAATCTATGGAGCTGCATCAAAGGATGTAATGAAGAGATAATCTGGGCATGTGGGGGGCTACCTGAATGGCCACCCCCTCATGAGGTCTAAAACATCTCACACACACCCGGGAATCACGGGTACAATCTGTTGCATCATTGAACCATCAAGTATACGGATCTCGATCATGTTGTAAGGAGCTAAAGCTAAGAAACAATCAAGTCAAAGGGAAATAAGGAGTCCCTTTGCTTGATACGAGGCACCGAACAAGAGTGGAAGCTAGAACCAAGGTACACTGCCCTCTAGACCTGTCTTCAGGAATGAATGATCTGATGTTGACAAAAGGAGGTCCACCATAGGTGAGGCAATAAGGGATCCTAAACTAAGGCACGAGAGAAAATAGTAGAGCAACTGACAGAATGACATCAGGGATGATGATGAAATGGGGGGTACTGAGTAACGGATGAACGAATTCCCTTGTTAGAGCATAAAGGGAATGGATGACCTTGTAGCAACTGACACAATATCACAGAGGATAGGGAATAGTAGGACTGAAGGCCATGATGTGCGACACGAGAAAGAAAACAAGTAATGAAGGATGGAGGACTATACTGGGATACTAAGGGACTCGGGATTTATCCTGGTCAAGTATGGGGGCCCGATGGTAATTGATAAGTTGCTAATATTTTATGTGCATTGTAAAGTTTTAGAATATTGTATATGGTACTGATTCTTTCACTTTTGGTATGCAGATACAGCACAGGTAAAACTGGTTGGGTATATGGGATGACCTGTAGTATCAGGAGCTGCAGGACCTAGTGGATCGAGAGCGTCGCAAAATGAGGATGCAATGGCCCTCCTAGAGGACAGCTGTAGTAGATGTGAGAGGCTTCTGACCAGTGTTTCGGAGCGCGGCTGGCAAGACTTAGATGAAAAATACATAGAGCCATGTATTTCTCTACCCTCGGAGTGGTGAGGGGTCATGCGACACATAGTGATGGCCGGGCAGGGGATGTGCGATCTATGAGCTACAGGAGCAGATCCATTGGCTCAAGATCCTCCAGATAGTGATTAGGTGTAGGGGAAGGTGGTGCCCCCAGTTTTGAGTTTTTGTAACATGCTATGTGCATGTCATATGTATTAGAGTTGATGGACTCTAAAACATGTTATACGACACATATTATGGATATGCATCATTTTGATGATTTTATGTTATTGTCTTGTGTTAAATGCATGTGCTAAGTGCCAATCTAGAATATTGTTTGCAATGCTATCTACATAGTGATTTTGTGCTCTAGGTACATGACTGAATGTAATGATTTCAACTTCACGCATCAAAAGCTTCACTCATAAATATATTCTAAAAAGGATAAGGTTATGCACACGATAGACACCATTCAATTGCACGACAAGGAGCAGGGAATCTAAATGGAAATGAAGGTGGAGGATGTGATGGGAAAGGGCATCAACTAATAAACCTCACACTGCATCGGCCTGGTTATTGGTGGCAGTACCAATGCATACACCATTTGAGAGCACAAGTGAATGTAAGGGGGTAAAAATGGCCCAAATTGTCAAGGCGAGATTCCAGGAGCAACGACTTACACCATCGGAATAACCGATATAAGGTGTGGATGGGGGGGGGGTCCATTTGAAAGGTGCCACAAGAAAAAAAATGAGAGGATGATGAAAAATGCTAGCAACTTGAGCGCAAAATAGAAATCGAACAAACACTGCTAGAGGGAGTGTTCAGGGTAGGATGTCTACCACCCACACACCGATGGGTAGGTGGTGTGTGGGAGCTACCTTGGGGGGAGCTTGTGCTCAGGCCGTGAAAGTCACCATAGACATGGATGGTGCCATTCCTCTTATGGGCGGGAAAGATGAAGTTAGGGGTGGAAAAGGATTCCATGATGTCATCATCACAGTAGATGATGGGGTGATTGGAGGAAGAGAGACCACATGACGCGGTGAAGCTACCTGACTCATCATCGTGAGAAGAAAGGTTCACATGTGCATCGTCATGAGGGGTGAAAAAAGAACAAGAAGATAAGGGATCCACTGATGTTGAGCCTAGGGTGATCACTGAAGGGGGATCAAGAAAAATAGAAGGGGAAGTCTTAGAGGGAGCTACCACCGTGGATCTCATGAATGATGATAGGTAGAGGATGGTGGCCGCAGGCTCTATCATCTCGAAATCAGGAGGGGAAATGCCAATGGGAGCGAGTAAATCCTCTAGTTCTACTGAAGTAGAACTCGCAAACAAGAGGGGGGGTGAACTTGTTATGCGTGGCCTCGAATTGGTGCAACGCTTCCAAAGAGGAATGATACTCTTCAAGGCAAAGACAGAGGTGAGTGTAGTGGCCATGTAAATAACACAAAGAATAAGGGTGATTTGTGCACAAGGATTTGAGTTTTGGGATTGAATCAAGTATAGTGACATAGACCTTAGGGATATCAGACTTCGGAAACATCTCATTGACCATGGGCTTGGGGTGAGGAAACTCCGAACAGGTATGAGTGGAATGACTGACAACATCACACAAAGCACACTGGATGTTACACTTTGGATGCTGAGGAGGGGTAGGGTTTTTCGGGGCGGCCTTGTCTTGAGATGCCTTCTTGCGAGCTTTACCCCCGTTACCCAAAGTTGTCGCAACAGGAGGAGGTTCCTGTTGAGGTGGTTGAGGCACGGTAGCAGCGTGAGGGGTCATGGGGACCAGTTGAACTGGGGTCAAAGAAAGATAAGGTTTGGGATGACCAGGAGGGGTAGCGGTTCGGGGATCGATGTACCAGACAGGAATCCCTAGGGTCACGTTAGGAAGGGATAGGGTAGCCATGACAGGTACCAATAACACTCCAGGAGGGGGAGATATGAGTGGTATATGACCAGAGGGGTAATGGCCAGGTGGGACGGCTCCGAGATGGTTAAGGCTAGGAGGAACCATGCCAGGAGGGTAGAGAGGCTCATGGATATCGGCTTCAGGTGAAGGGCCAGGAGGAGGGGGTTTATAAGGCTGAGTCGAAGTGTTAGGAGTAGGTTGCGGAGAGCAGGGCTGGTCACTAGTTGAAATGGGCCGCTTGAGGGAAGCCCGAGAAAATTGCATCATGCAAACATTCAATGATTTGGGATCAAAGACAGGAGTAGGAAGACCAGGGAATGAACGAAGCAAAGAAGACTCTTTTTAGACTCCGGGTGAGACACTAGTCAAGGAGTCGATGGTTTTCTTATTCGCCACCGAAGATATGATGGACTCAGAGGAGGTTTGAGACTTTTGTTCATAATATGTTAACTGGTCAATGGTGACTATCTTTCCATTATGGGGAAAGGACATCTTGCGGTGAACCGAAGATGGCACAATAGACATTGCATATGTGTAGCTATGAACCAATAGAATGTTGTAATCTAAGGGGGCATCAATGACTTCTACGTCAACGCAAATAATCTCGCCTGCAAGAGTAATAGGACAATTGTGGAACATGCCAATGGGCTTGGAGGAGTGGCCATCCCACGCTCGGAGGGTGATAGTGGAAGGGTCCAACTTAGGTCATCTGAGTTGCTTCCAAACCAAAGCGGACATCACGCAGGTGGATGCCCACTCATCAATGATACAATGGAAGACGCTGGCATTTCGGATCTTGATGGGGATTTGGAAGGCAAAGAAAGAAGGAAGGGGAGGATGTTCTGACCTGTCAACATCGAAGATGATAAAGTGATCATATGAAGGATCTACACCGCCCATGGAAGATAGTAGATCTTTTCATTGTGAAGGGCACGACTGGAGGAGTTCCAACGTTGAGATGGTAGCAAAAGATTGTGCCAAATCATCTACTATACTATACGAATGGGCAGCTTTTCCAGAAGTAGCGTTTCGACGTAATGGTCCTTTTGGGATCTTGGTATGAACCTCTTCCTTAGGCTGAGGGATCTGTGAAGGACCATTGGTTGTCGAAAGAGGCTCTGTAGAACCTGAAGAAGGGGGCTCAGGGGCAGACGTAGGAGGAGGCTTGTTGTACTGATGGGATCGAGTCCGAAGGTTGAGGTCAATGGTAGTGTGTTGGTCAGAGTTCATCATGAGAATCTAGTAATTGGAGGTACCAAATGGAGGAGGTTGAGTTGCCACCTGACCTTCAGGTGGTTGGGTAACCATGAATCCTTACTGAGGGAAAGGATTAGTAAACACAGCCAGCTGACTAGGAAAAACACTGGGAGGAAAGGAAGGGGAGGCTTGATGTCCTCGTGATGCTGCTTGATTCTCCCACATCTGCCGCATTTGTGGTAAAATAGGACAATCGTGGGTGTAATGACCATAAACACCAAAACAGGAACAAGGCTTGTTCATGCAAACTGGCCTGTCCTACTTGGGTTGAGTGCCCTGTTGCTGGTTACCAGTGTTAGGTGCATTACCTTGCGGATTAGGTCCAGGATTACCAGGGGCAGATTTATTTTGGGTGCCTTTCCTGCTCTTTTTGGAAGTAGGAGGATTAGTCATGCCCTGCTGTGCATACACCTGCCCCTGGGGGGGCAGTGGTTGCTATTGTGGGGGTTGAGAGGGCAAGGGAAGCAAGGGTGCTAATGATGGAGGAGATGTAGCACCAAGTTGCAGATATGGATAATAAGGAGGTTGGATAAAATTGTGGTAAATAGGTTGGGAAAAAGGAGGAGGCATGTCGTATCCTAGATACATGCTACCGAGAGGGGGAAAAGTGCTGGAGGAGCTGGCCCCTCCCTGAGGGAAGCCATAACCCATGGGAGGATGAGCATATGGATGAGAAAGGGCCCCAACTATATCGCCAGCGGCATAGGATGCCCCCACGTGTGTTGGTACCACCGGGTCTAGGGAGATCAGGTAAGACGGTATAAACATAACTAGATTGTGCGTAGATCAGGTCATATTTTAACGCAGTCTAGAGAGCAGCTTCTTCAGTTTGAGGGAAATTCGATGTGAAATCTTTGCCTATAGTAGGAAAAAGGGATCTAAGGAAAGAGTCCATGTAGACACGGTCTTCGAAGGTAGGGGCTCAACATAGGCTCTTTCTTCTCTGCCATTCCTGGACATGATCGGATAGGTGAGTCACAGACGATTGACGGAAATAAGTCAAAAGTTCGGTACCAGTGTCATAATGAAGGGGAAGCTGGAAATAAGATAGAAAATCTTGGGCAAGAGTCACAAAGGTGGTATGACAAGAGGAGGTCTAATGAACATACCACTTAGAAGCTTCGCAAGTAAGCGTACGTTGGAACAAATGAAGACGGACAGAGTCATCGGTAATGGAGTTAGACAAACACCACGTGTGGAAAGATCGAACATGGTTTGGAGGATCTTCTCCAACAAGACCTTCAAACTTTGGGATGTCGGAAGGGAGCTTGGTTCACATAGCAGGCCAACCAGTGTCATGGCATATGGGGTCGTTGATCAACTATTTAAAATTAGGAAGACTGAGGCCTGCCATATAGGGGAGCAAGGGAGTAGCCGGGATAGATCTTGTTGCAGTCCCACTAGTAGTATTCCTAGCATTAGGGTTGGGGCTACCACCAGTGTTAGGTCCTGAACCAGACATGGTGAAGGTGATAGGGGAGAACCGGGAATGGAACCAGAAGGGAAACCCAATGAACCAGAAGAGGAGTTAGAATGTGGACTCGGTGGAGGGCTAAATCGAATCCTACGTGGAGGAGTAAGTCTTCCTAAAGGAAACTGAGGATGAAGGCCAATAAGTCTCCAAGATAAATGCCTTGGGGGCGCAATGATGAAAGTACAAACATGACACAAAGGGAAGAGAGACCAACAAGGGGAAGGAGGTGTAGGATCAACTAATTACAATGATGAAACAAGGGCAGAAAGGTGCATGATCAATTGATTAAAATGTTATAGTCTTTGCCTGGCAGTGTTAACTAGGATCTTCTTCACTTAGGGTGTGTGTTTTAAGTGTGTAAATTTTAATTTTTAAACCCAGATGTTTGTCGAGAAAAATAAAAAGTGTGATGTATAACTGTAAATAAACCTGCAGATAACAATATATGAAACTGAAATAATAGAAAATAAACAATTAATTATGCATTAATCTAAACCCAAGGAGGCAGACCTATCAACAACTAGTATGTGGGTGGGAAAAAATCTAGTCAAAACACACCAAAATAGCCAATAAAGCTAAATTCGGGAGGGACAAAGATCTAAGGGTCAGATCTACTGAAAATAGGTGTAGAAAAACAACAAAAAATTAGAGGGAAATTTTTTTTAAATGAGGTTGCGAAAGGTTACAACTTGGAGGTAAATGGAGGGGACCCTAGAGGAAGACCCAAAAAAAACTAAAAGGATGTGTTTTGGATAGATGAATAACCAATCTAAAATGGATATGAAGGTAAGGGATCATATCTGAAAAATAGCTAAACACACTGAAATTTCAGACGACCTGCTGCAGCTAAAACTCCTCCAAGAAAGGTGGAGGATACTAAAGCCATAGGGGGCTAGTTTCCCACTTTTATGATTAAAATAGAGAAAATATAGGTTCAAAACAGGAGGAGACAGAGGTCAGAAAACCCTAAACAGAGGCCCAGACAAACCCAGAAAAATCTCAGAAAAATTCCCGCAAAAAGTTCGGGTCGTAGTTTATGACCTGTTTTCTACAGAGGTTGCAGGTTTAGGCCTATTTTCTACACCCTGAAGCTCCAGGTCACAGGTTTTTGTCCAAAAAGTGTGACCTACACTTCTGACACTCTCAAGAGCAGGTTTCGAAAAAAAAATTTGTTTCAGCTACGACTGACGCCTGTCACCTGCGCAATAGGTCTGAAAACACACAAAAGTTAGAATTTTTAATGTTTTAGGGTTTTATAGGTTAAAAACAACATCAAGGAAAGAAAAACAAGAAGCTGAAGAGAAATCCTAGGGTTTGAAGAAGATGGTCATGCATGGATCTGAAAAAAAACAGAGGTCATAATCGTAAACCCTTGTGGAGTTGCCATTTTTTAGTATGAATCTTAATCGCAAGCATATGAAAAAGGCTCACTTTAGCAATCTATAACAAACATCCCTAACATCAAAGATGGCTGCCAATTTCTTTAGATCTGCAGTTAGTTGACCAAGATAAATGCTACAAAATCTAGATCTATGCAGTAAAAGACATTAAGTAGTAAATAAAAGCAAGAGTTGCTCCATGCATCCAATAGACAGACAAGAGTATTTTTAAAGAATTTTTGTATTTTTGATGCCTGGGAAGGGAACATAGAAAGATGTTACTAGTCCCCCTCAATGGGATGGGTTCTTGTAAGTCCTCAACAATTTAGATCTAATATCTCTCTCTCTCTTGATGGTGTAGAAAACCCAGACAAAAATGGAACTGAAAGGGAGATCACAAGAAAAAATGGTAGCAAAATATGACAATGATGGAGGATTAAAGTCAGACCAAGAGTATAGATGCAGAATGATCTTTAGGCAACAAAAGGTAGTGAGTGAATGGAAAAAACCTTCTATTTATAACAAAATATTGAGTTAGTCTAGATATTGGTGCATAATTAAAATATTATTAACCAATTCTAGATCCAAATTTTATGGAATATTTTATTATATTTGTTGGAGGGAAAAAGAATTTGAATTTGGTCAAATCCCTTTATTTGTAAATAATAAATAAATAAATGATTTATTTATTATTTTAAGGATGTGGTTGAGTAATAATTAAATAAATAATTATTTGTTCAATTATTTATAAATGATTTAGTCAAGTTTAACAAGGAATATTATTTAAATAAGGTTTAAATAATTATTCCTAGAAAATAATAAGATAAATAATGATTTATCTAATTAATTTTCCTTTCTGGTTAAATAAGACCAGGAACATTAACTAAATTATTGCTTAACTAATTATTCCTTGAGGAAAATCAAACAAATGTGGAGTTATTTAATATTTTCTCATGGGGTTTCCTGTTTAGACCGTAAAAAACTTAATAAATAAGGATTACTAAGTTGTTTTTCATAGTGAAAGCAATTTTGCTTAGAGTAAAATTGGTCTTACATGGTGTACTTTGGAACATCTAATAGTAACAGGTTAGATGACCAAAAAATGGTGTAACACCAGTTATCAAATATACCTGAAAGTGTTGGTGAGGGTTCGACTGCAAAAACATTACTCCAACTTGAAAAGGTGAAAATGAGCATTGGGGAAGCATGATTGATTAGGGGTAGTTACCGTCCTAACTTCCCCACCTTTGATCGATAGTCAGGAAAACCACCCTAATTTTACTCCGTCAGATAATTTTCATGTCAAATATGAATACTATATGTAAGTCATCAACGAAATTCATTTATGCCTTAAACCTTACCATCTGATATGTGACTTTACATAATAATTCTACGAAATTACATTTATCCCTTGAAAAATGCGGATAAGTGATAAGAAGCAACATTGATATCTCAGATTTATAATTCTAGGGGTATATAAAGAATGATAAAAATACAAGGAAAATAATGATCAACAAATATTTTAGAGACACATAGTTCATGACTCCTTGAGTAACTGATTTTCACAATTTCATTAACAAGGTTCGGATACCTTGGTAAAAAGGGGAATAATGTTAACCGAAATAGTTAACTCTGTCAAAAATTCTTATTGTCTACTCAGTTAAAGCTATAGAGAGTTGATATAATAATAGTAGTGGTAAGAAATCCGCTTAATGGTACTATTAAGGGTTATTATTTCCTTCAAAATAAATTGGTGTGATGAGATGTAAGGCATGACAATGGGGATATTGCAAATGATATTAGAGCTGAAAGGTTCAACACTATGGCCTATTTAAGGGCATAGGGAGTTAAAAAAAATAGTCTATGAGTATATGGAAATAAATTCCCTCACGTAAGATAAGACTACCCATAACTATACGAACGAATATGTCAGGTATTTTGTAGGGAAACAAATATTTGGTTAACATAAGTATTAAATCTTGTTAATTAACAAATCATGACACGGGACATGTATGGTCTGTAATTAAAAAAAAATGGTAGGTAAGCAATAAAAAAGGGATATTTTAACAAGAGAAAATGGGGTATTTCCCCTAAAAGGTTTAGGGCTTTACCTTTTAGTGGAAAAACCCTTTCATTATATTACAAGAATCATGTTTTCTTAACATTAAGGGACTATAAGAAAAAAAAATACTTTAAAATTTAGAGCTTAGCATGGATTATTGAATACAAATACAAATATAAAAATAGAAAAAGGATTATGGTAACCCTCACCATAGTAAGTGCATTGTAATTAAAAAATGGGATTGAAAACCTTGTAGAAAATCAAGTAATATATCATTTGTGGGTTTTCCCAAGGATGCCGATTAGATATATTTTAAAATCACTATTGGTTGGAGAAATATAATATAAATAATTAGATGATAATGTATAAATACGATTCAATGATAGGCGATGGAGGGAATGGATAAAACTCTATATGCAGATAAGTATACCTGAGATATAAATAATTCAATGCAGTCATAATGGCTAGTACACATTTCTTTTTTCGATAAAAAAAAATATAAATTGAGGAAGGAAGAAATGAACTCTTGCATGAAAAGGTCTTTTAATAAAGGAAGCCACTGGAATATTAGGTACAATAGTAGAATAATTGGCACGACCCATTAGGGTGAAATTTGTAGCATATAATTGATTGTAATATGTAGTAGAATGCTAGATAAATACCTTATCAATAACTAATGAAATGGAATTAGGTTGCAGCAAAATGATGAAAGAATATTATTTTAGGAAGAAATAAAGTAAACCATATAATTGGGTCCTTTTGGTTGGAAGAAACATGGAAGCTGTATCTAGGTTATTCCATGACACTGAATAGATATTAAAAAAGATATTCGATTTGCATTAAAACTAGCTAAGACCAAAATCATATTCAAGCATATGAAAATGTACTAGAAAAGGAGTGCAATGGCCCTAAATTTTTTTTTTTACCTTGGGCTCATAAATGTTGCGAGTTGTAGCCTCGTAATACAAAATCGTGGAATGATTCATTAAATTATTGGGATATTTAAGTATGATTGGAACAATATGATAGAAGAATTTGATTGATTTTTAAATGAAGGACTTAAGATAGATACCATAAAGGAACATAAATAGTTGCACACTAAATTTCGAGGATAATTCAGTGGAACTGTTGAAAATTATAAATATTTATATATACATATATACATAATCAGAGCATATGATATACTTGTGGATTAATATGGAAAGCCCTTCATTAGGCCTTTGCTGGCCTGATGTTCCTTCTTTAAAAACAAGAGAGAGATTTAAGCCAATATCATAAGCTGACAGGAACACCATAATAAAATATGCGGGTAAATATGTGTTTGGAAATCGACAGAAAGTGTGTATATTAAACACTTCGGAGATTTTTTTGTCTCAACATAGTTTGAAGGGTGATTAGTGGTTACATGTAGAATGTTGTCAAGAACTTGTAGATAGCTAAGTAGAGTAACCAAAGAAAAGTAACACATGGTCATGGGAAGGTAAATTTGTGGTAAAGAAACATTGGTATCATGTCAACACAAGCATACCTATGCTTGTTTTCAACTGATGTGTTGAAATGGAGGGTGTAGTGTACCACCAGTCAAAATCATTCCATATAAGTACCTTAGGGAAACATGATAAGACTTTCCTAGACACAAACGAAGTTGGATCAAGATGATTGACTAGAATAAACTTATGCTTACAAAATTAATCTATGTAAGATAACCACAATAACACCATATGTCGAGGAAGCTGACAAATATGGAGGAAGCAAGGGGGGGGGAGTATTTTCCATATACCTTCATTAACAGGTAGAAGAGCTAAAAAAATGTAAATCTCAAGAACGAAGTTAAGATTAAACTTTTGAGTGAGGTATATAAGAGAAAATATTGTGGTAATATTTGGTAATATGAAATTATTGTTTTCTCTTTCATTAATTTTATGTAGGATTATTCTCTTGAATAGCTATAGGCGCTCTCATTTAATATTAAATTGTGCATTTAAGACCTCAGGATACTTAAACTGAAGTATAAACCTTGATCAATACTTTCATAGGTAATTAACATGGACATGACTAGGTCCACTCAATAGGGACAGATAATATCTGTTTTGAAAGTGATAAGTGGTTCATGACATTGGATATTATGAAATGATGATAGTCATTGTTGGCAAGCCGTAAAGGAGACTACAAATAAAAAACATTATATATATCTATATATATATATATATATATATATATATATATATATATATATATATATATATATCTATATATATAATGGGGGGAAATAACTAGTATTATTACCGTAAAATTACTGGTTATTCTTATGTGTTATAAAGTTCCACAAGATCTTGTAGATCAATTATTGAAATGATCGGCTAAATAAATGAAGGAAGACCCATATTGAAACTAATGTATAAGGAAATAACTATATCATACTAGCATGGTTAGTGTGATGACCATGCAAATGCAAAGAGGAAAGTTTCATAACTATATATGGCAATAGAGGGGTGTACGACTTTCGTCAACCACCTACAACATAAGATGACTTAAGGCTAGATTGAAGGAATGGTGCAAGGTGAAATCCTGGTTTGGTGCTGAAAATAATTATAAAAGTTAAAAAAAAATAATAACAATAATTATAAAAATAACCCAAAGAGGCATAACTAAGAGAAATGGTCAACAATATAGATTCCTCAAATTTGACAGGGAAGAAAGATAATCTTAAATCTTACTTAAGAACGACTAATACATATATAACATTCAGACGCATACTAATATATATAATAATAATATAGTCATGATTCTCGAAACATAGAAGGGAAAATTACCTTATAGTACACATCTCATAACCGTCAAATAAATATATGATTCAAGAACTAAGTAAGGATCAATACAATACATTATATTCCTTAAGGAAAGGTCATATCCTAAATCAAAGTAAGAAAGAATGTTATGTAGACACCCCTTCAAAGCTTCAACCATAAAAAAAAAAATAACTTTTACAAGAATTAAACAAACTCGAGCATAACATTCCATTCATATCAACATTATGAATTTATTACAATAAATGTCCAACATATATACTGTAAATTCTCAAATGAAGAATGATCTAAATTATACGACAAATGTAACAACCCTAGTTAAAAATCCATGTGAAAATTAATAAAGGTAAAATAAGACCTCGGTCATGGGACACGTATTGCAAGTTGAATGCTGGGAAAAACATCCTAGTGTGGGTGTTCATATGTTTTATTATGGCTATGAAAATTGGCAAAGGCAATGGATAAGGTTTTTTAAAGGAAAAGTAGAATTTATTTGCATTTATTTATGAAAATAATGGAAAATAGGAGAAAAGGAAGGTGAAAGGTCATAGGTTTAATGTGAGGAGTAAAATTAAGGAAAATAATATAAAAATGAAGAAATTAGAGGCCACATTTATAAAATGGCTTATGAGGATCAGTTCAGTTTTGGAGCTCTCATTTTTTTTCTCTCTCTCTCATACTCTTGGACACTTAGATTTTTCTTGGAAAACTCAGGGAGGAGTGTAAAATACTTGGAATTTTGGAGAAAGAAGGAAAACGAAGAGCAGGAAAGTGAAAGAGGACATTAGGATCAACAACTAAAATGGTTTTTCTTGCAATTTCTGAGTTGCATGTATGATTTAATCACTAGTTTTGGAATGCATGGAATATTCATGTGGTTATTTGTTTATGATATGTCATTGACATGGAGGAATGCCTAGATTGATAATGGTTTTTCCTAGCCTTGCCATTTCCTGGATAGACGTGGTGTTGTGGGTTTTAATTTTGGTTTTTGGTTGGTTTTCATGAGCCTTTGGATGTGGGTTAAGTTATTAGTTCCTAGATACCTTGGTTGGACAAACACTTTGGAAGCCCTGTAACAACTTGGGTTGAGTTATTAGTCCTCGAAGCCTTGGTTGAACAAATTATTTGGAATCCCTTGGTGGGTTGAGTTACTAGTCTTGGAAGCCCTTGTTGGAAAAACACTCTAGAAGCCCGATGATAACTGTGGGTTGAGTTACTAGTCCTAGAAGCCCTGGTTGGAACAAATGCTTTGGAGCCCTAGACAGCTTCGGTAGATACCAATCTGGTGATGGTTAGTGATGTCCGACCTTGAGGTGGAATCACTAGTGGAGGGTTGAGGTTGTTTGGACTGTGGAAGCCCTGGTTTGGTTTTGATTGATGTATTTTATGAGATCCCACATTCATGCTTGGAATATGGCATGAGGGTGATTGGATGAAGAGAGTTTTGGTTCAAACAATCTATGGTCAGGTGGAATGTGGTAGTCTGATATCAGGTTGTCTTTTGCATTCATCAATAAGAGTTTCTTCTCCTTGGGAATTTATGTGCAAATGTACCAATTTATATGTGGATTCTATGGCTAATGTATCCTTATTATTTATATTGGTTATATGTTGGATATGAGCATGTTTTATGACAATGATGATGTATGGTTCTAATCATATTTTGATTTGTAAATGAATGGAAAATAAATATATGACCTAATATATTATAATGAAACTAATTTAATAAGGAATCAATGCTTATTAATGACTCTTAGATAAGTATGAGACCCCTATGCTCGGATCTATTATTTAAACCTGTAGATTACATAATTGTGATATGTTTGACTAAATTCTTGTCATGGCTAGTAGGGGTCGAGTTAAGTCCTTGTTCAAATAATTTCATTTGTATCATTATTCTGTTATTATCTTTCATTACTGAAAGTGTCATGGAGTTTTGGGAAGTGACCTCAGCCTCGGGCCTGAAAAAGTGGCTTAAATTTCAGATTCACAGGAAAAAAATACCCAGGAAAGTCCCGAGTTGCACAAATGCCCATGTTGTGGGAGAGTCTAGAGGGTCCCAGCCACACTCATGCCCATGTCATGGGAGCCACTAGGGGATTAATGCAAGAAAATTTAGTTTGTCTCAAGGGCTAGTTGTAATAGCCCTGATGAAAATTCCATGTAATAAAAGTTTAAAAAAGAAAAATAATAACCAAGGTCATCAGACACATATTCTGAGTTGAATGTTAGTAAAAAAAACCTAGTGTGGGTGTTCACATAGCTTATTATGGCTATGGAAATTGGAAAAGGAAATGACTAAGGCTTTGGAAAGGAAAAGTAACATTTAATGGAATTTATTTATGAAAAATAATGGAAAATAGGAGAAAATGGAGGTGAAAGGTCACATGTTGCATGTGAGGAGGAAAATGAAGGAAAATAATAGAAAACGAATACAATAGAGGCCTAATTAATAACAATGATTATGAGGATAAATTCATGCCTTTTGTTCAGTGCAGTTTCAGAGCTCTCATTATTCTCTCTCTCTCTCTCTCTCTCTCTCTCTCTCTCTCTCTCTCTCTCTCTCATAATCTTGGATACATAGAGTTTTCTTGGAGAACTCTTGGAGGGTGTGGCATAGTTGTAGATTTGGAGCAAGAAGGCAAAGGAAGACAATGAAAGAGTAGGAGGACATCAAGATCAACAACTACAATAGGTTTTGATTGCAGGTATCGAGTTGCATGTATGTTTTCCTCATGATTTTTTGCATGCATGGTGTATGCATGTGGTTTCTTGGCCATGATCTATCATTGGCATGAAGGATTTCCTAGATTGATAGTGGAATTTCCTAGCCTTTCCATTTCCTTGATAGCCATGGTGTTGTGTGTTTAATTTCATTGTTTGTTTTTCTCATTGGTTCTCACAGTCCCTTGGTTGTGGGTTGATTTATTAGTTCCTGAAAGACTTGGTTGGACAAACGCTCTGGAAGCCTAATGAAAATTTGTGGCTTGAGTTACTAGTATTGTAATCCTTGGTTGGATAAACACTCTCGAAGCCCTAGGTGGGTTGAATTACTAGTCCTGGAAGCCCTGGTTGAAAAAACATTATGGAAGCCCTATAACAACTATGGTTGAGTTAATAGTCCTAGAAGCCTTGGCTGGAAAAAATTCTATAGAGCCATAGAACAACTTGGGTAGATTTTTTTTTGTGACAGTTGTGATTTCCAACTGTGAGGTGGAATCAGTGGTTGAGGGTTGAGGTGGGTTGGCCTCTGGAAGCCCTAGTTTGGTTTTGATGGATTTTCATTATGAGTTCCAACACTCATGCTTGGAATATGGCACAGGGGTGACTGCATGAAGAGAGATTTGGCTCAACCATGTCTATGGTCAGGTGGAACGTGGAAGCCCTTGACTTGGTTGAATTTTTCTTATGGAAATAAGATATATTTCCTATTGTATTGATGGGTAAATATTATTGTTATTTTGTGGCTTATATGGCTGCTACATGCTTGTCATTTCTATTTCTTATATGATTTTTATGACTTCGTTTTATGATGGTGATGATGTCTGGCTCTCATTATGTTTTGATTCCTAATTGAATAAACATGTATCTATTCCTAAATAGATGATAACGCAATTCATGTGATGAGGAAACAATTCTTCTTAACGATTCTCATATTTTTTACTTTCATGTGACATTGTATTAAACATGCATTAATGATTTCTATGGGTGTTGTCAAGATAAATTCCCTCTGCAGATAGAGGCGATCTCTCTAGCCTTAGAGTGGGTCTAGCAATGTGAGATACTTTATAATGCAAAGCTTTCTTAACTAACATTCATAATGTGACAAGAAAAGAGATAGAAGTACCTTTTTCCCAACGCAATGATCGAATCCGTTGATGATGACCTTGATCCATGATCCTTTGAGCCTCACTCCTTGCTATTGATGGCACATGAATACCTGTGGATGATCAAGAGAAAACAAAAAACACAATATAATACATAATAATAATAAAAATTAGCTATTTAGAAGATCAAAGAATATGAGAATATTTTCATAAAATATTAGAAAAATATAGAAAGCAAACATCAGATGTTTTTATTGATAAATATAAAAGGAAGATCTTACAACCAGGACTTGACATTGGAGGCCTCCCTTTGGTTAAAATCTGAGTCCTTCATCGAAGCTCTAAAGAATTCCTTCTCCAAAACACTTAGACATTATCATAGTGCAAGTATGTAAAGGGAATGCGAGTCCAGACTAGCCCAACAATGACCAACCAGGAAGGGAGAAGAGGTACATGAATTTATAGGAAGGGAGAAGAGGTTGGGAGCGCATGAAAGGAGGAGGAAGGTGCACTTTCTAAGGGATAAAACCCCATGGATGATATCAAAGCTCTAAAATCAGAGAGCTCGATTCTCTGACCACCATTTAACAACCAACTCGTCGCCCTGGAACTTCTAGAGGTTGAAGCCTCTCCTACATTTGATGAAACAATGTCATAAAGGAATCAACGTGGTTTTCTAAGAAATAAGGGCTCTTGCAGCGCTAAGCCAAAACTATCAATTTTACATTAGCACAAGCATGACCCTAGGAAATGCACTCACCCAGGAAACTAGGATTTTGACTAAGTTTATTCAGTAATATTCCAAGGAATTTTTATTTGAATCTTCAGGGGATGTCTTAACATATTTCTTCATGGTGGAAACAGTGCAGAAGTTATGTCATGGGGAATTTCAAGATCAGGGATGGGAAATGACCATGGTGACAAAATACTGTGTATCAGATTCCCCCTAAAGCAGGAAGGAAGAATGGGGAGTGATGGATGAAATGCTTTATGAACCAAGGAAAAGAACTCAGATCACCACCAAGAAACCTGCTAAATCAAACATTTTACAATATATGACATATCTAGTATGAATATGCCTAACCACATGACTCTGCATTAGGCATCAAATAACACATGAACCCATGACATGGGCACAACCATCCATCTAAAGAGATCATAAAAATTGAGATCTCCTCTATCAGAGTGCTTCCCTTGCACACAATCCTTCATTTCATAACTAGAGTGGTGGGAGACCAGATGTTGCATGAGGCAATGAAATCTTAATTCTAGTATGCGGTGGACTATTTGGCCTCGATGATGTTTAACTGGTGCGAGGGGTTATTGGCCAATATGAAGAGCGAATTAACCAAGTGCAAGATAGGGCGGCTGAAACAATTTGGGTATGGGTCCATTCTAGTGACCTTTATCTTAGAGAGAGTACCATTTTTTTAGTACCAGTGGTGGGAGATACATGATCCAGCCTCCAAGGACCTGACACTGATGAGGTGGTGCAAGATCACGTCCTAACACGGTGGGGGCCAATAGATGCATTTCCCTATAGCCTTTTTCAGCTTGCTACATCATCAACTCATCATGGCTGAGGATTTTTCATATGTAGGCATCAACTTCAGAGGAGATCCAGATCTACCCATTCGACTAGGAAGGTAAAAATTGTTTTTTTTTTACATTTTTTACTTTTTTGAATTTTTTTTTAATGTATTCTAAAACATAAAATTATGATGTTTTTATAGATATGGGTCCTCAGAGACTGCCTAGTATGTCACTAATTGTGTGGAGGGTAGCCCTCTTGGTAGAGGATGTCCCTTGTGATGAGGGAGAAAAGACACTAGCCAAGTTAGAGCTGAACTTGGTAGGACTTACAGGAGGCATCCCAGAGTATGCTAACTTTGATGACATTCTTCTTTGCTTCTAGAGGCATACGGTCATGGTTCCAAGCACACTGTATCGGCTACTCTAGCGAGTGATTCTATAAGTCACCTGCTATCGCTAACACCATGTGGGTAGATATCACCCATGTTTTTACATTTTTGTAATGATATAGGCTCGAAGAGCCATTTTTGTAACAAAACATAAATGTTTTGAGATTTTGGATGTAACACTTGACAAACTCGATATATATATAACAAATCGCACCAGTTAAACATCATCGGGGCCAGATAGTCCACCGCGTACTAGAATTAAGATTTCATTGCCTCATGCAACATCTGGTCTCCCACCACTCTAGTTATGAAATGAAGGATTGTGTGCAAGGGAAGCACTCTGATAGAGGATATCTCCATTTTTATGATCTCTTTAGATGGATGGTTGTGACCATGTCATGGGTTATATATATATATATATATATATATATATATATATATATATATATATATATATATATGTTTCTACAGCTACTTGTGTATGATAATGATGTGTTGGTTTTTACATATTGTGCAAATGTCTATATAATACATGATTTTATAATGTATCTTTTAATGTGTTTAAACATCTAGGACTATGATTATATGTGATAAAATAAAAATGTCTTTCTAATAATCGAACACGAAAATACATACACAAAATTTGAGGATTTCACACAAAATAATGGCCATTTAACTGTAACATAATGAGTTGTGAGTCTAACTTAGCAACCAAATCTATGATTTCGAGATCAATAGCATCCGATAATAGTTCGATCACCGCACTATATTTAGCAACATTGTTAGTTGTTCGACCCAAACAAATACCTTGTAAATTAATCAACTTTCCATTAGGGGCAAAGAGTGCCCATGTTGCGAAAGACAGGTTCTGTGTGCTACGACAAGCACCATCAGCAAAACCGACGTAATGATTTGATGACATCTTAAAACCAAGTGAAACACAGGGTAAGGAAAGGAAACATGTTTGCAAAGAAAAAATTGCACCAAAAATCCAATCAAAGCACACTAATGAATAAAACACTAATGTAAAAAGCATCACACTCATGATTAAGCATAATATTTTTTCAGATAGAGTCCATTTTAGGGCTCACCCAATGGATTTCCTTCGTAATATGCTAACTCATACACTTCTCATTCCAATACTTGTTGAATGATATAGGGCCCTATTGGGCATCGTATATGGCCATGTTTTCATCATGAAATATAACTGTTTATACCCTAAAACCCTAGGTTTTTAGCTCATTCCATACCATAATTCCATCACTTGCTGCCAAATCCTCTTTATGGTTGATTATCATTAGTTTTCTTCATTTATATATGATTAAAGATGATTATTCCATGTTTTACTGATGATTTTTTTTCTAAGTACATTTATCACAGGGTTCCATTGTCGAAATCCTTCACAAGCCAGTGAAGAAGTTTAGTGCAGGAACATATTTGAGTACAGATTAATCTTAATCACAGAAACAACTGCATGGATATCATCTACGGGACCTTCAACAATTAATAAGAACATAAGACCATCACTACATGATTTCTTCCATATGAATCAATCTTGAAAGAGCTTTGCAACACATTTATATATTACTCGTTTTATTGATACTCATCAATAGTTGATGAATAACTCTTTGCAGGGCATGTGAGAACATTTGTATTTCTCTTTGTGGAGACGAGGTTGATGTGAAGGCTAAGAAGGCACTCGATCTCTTGCGATGTATGATTTAAACCTCTAACACTTTGGAAGGAGAAGGCGTAGGAGAAATAAGGCACCCATTGGTTTCACGCGTAGGGCAAGCAGAGAATTCAACAATTTGGAAACACAAATCTGGGTGAGATCTAAAAAAAAAAGCAGCAACAACAATAATAGTTAACGTTTCAAAATCTGGCTTTGCACGCAAAAAATGGTACGAATATGATATTACTAAGTGGAACTGGAGAGTCTCCCACGTAGGTGATTTTATTTACCTAGGAAGTTAATCCAGATGAGCTACTATATGATCAAAGAATACGAATATGTTCATGAGCGATGATGGAGTGCATGGAATTATTCTACATCACAAGGCCATGGAAGGCTATCCACCAGTTACTTTTTCAATTTCTTCTTGCCAATAAATGATTGGGACTATGGAATTGAGATCTAGTAAGAGGAAAATTCCTCAGCCAACAATGCATTGTCAAATTTCTTCTAGAAGAAGATCACCAGCTTGACTCCGATTGGAAACAAATCCTCTCATTTTGATTTTTATTGATAGTATTATAAAATTACATGAAATTTAACAATAAAATCCATTCATTCAGGGGCATCGTTGCTGCTATATAATAGAGCACTGCGCACTAGAGATGGGGGGGGAGTTATGATTTTTGTTTTCATTTGAGACCAAATCTGAGAGATTGTAAGACTCGGTTACTTCATAATTAAATCTGAGTTTGGTGATTCATTATGGCGTGTTACTGATTCAATTTAGAAGTAGTGTGAAATCCTTGAATCTTATGTGTTAAGGTTTATTTCTTGCCTATAAGCTCCCATGCTAACTCCAGGTGTTGCAAGGGCCCACCACAGTCCGTATCCAGCTTCTTGTAACTATATGCATAGGTATAATCTTTGTGTGCATTTCTATTTCATCGTTGTGTTTATATTTAAGATTGCTTCATGAAAAATTAATTTATGTTTCATTTCTCTTTCCTGTAAATATCAATTATATTACTGCGTGTTAATTTTGTTGATTCCAGGTAGATGAATGAATCTTGTTTGCAAAATTTTATTGAACAACCAAGTTTATAACGCCTGAGAATTTCACATCAATTGGTCTCAAGGATTGCATTCAAGTCATTATTTGTGTGTATTTAACATTTACATAGTGTCACTCTGCTTCCTTGTTTTTAGCATTGTAAACATTCATTTATATATGCAGAGTATTCATATTTTTGTCCTTGTCTATTGTACGCATTGCATCTCAATCATATTCGAAACTAAGAAATATAATCTCTGTTCATGCTCAAGTTAGAGATTTAGACTCAATGTGTTATCATTTAAATGTGAACCTTTGTTTGCATTAGTAAACATAAATAGAAACAGAGCATGGTATAAATCTATATTACCTTGAGATTTCATCATATTTCTTCGGTGAATTCATAGCTTCAGTAACAGAATAGAGTTATGTTATTGTAGCTGTAGAATAGAATCTTATGTTTCCAGTGTGAGGATTAAATAGAAGTTTTCAATTTGCATAGTGTGATTCTAGTTTCGTTGATCAATTCCGTTGCAATGTTCTTTCGATTCCTTTTGTCATCAACGAGATATTCTGAGTTAATAAGAACATTGTGAGTATTGTAGATAGTCTAGTTTGATTAAGTGCATATAGAATCTTAGTTGTTTTGATTTATAGTCTCTGCAATTCAAGGTTTGGGTGTCTTTTAAATTAGGAATCTGGAGCTTAGATAGATTAGACAGTTTCCATTTAATTGAAATAGTTAAATCAATGTTTCCAAGTGTGAATTTCATATCTTCAATAGTAGTGTGTATCAGTGATTTTAATTTCCATATTGAATGAACAAAAATAGTTTCCATTAAATTTGATGCATGTACCTTGCTTTCAGAAGTAGATTCATATTCTAGTGTGTTAAGGATTAATTTAATTATTGAAGTTTGATATTGCTATAGCTAGATTAGCAGTGTGAGTTATCTTTATCAAAGACGAAAGTTCTAGGTAAATTTAAATTCGAGTTAGCCAATTTCTTGAGATTAATTTATTGAATGAGTGAAGAAATTAGGGTTAAGATAGATTTACAATTAGAAGTGAAAATTTAATATTGATTGATTCATAGAATAGCAGCATCATTTTCTTGATTGAGTTTTCCTTATTTTATTCCCTTGTGTGATTAAGTATAATTTTGAAAGTCTGTCGTGCCTTTCAAAGAGCTAGGGTTTAGTGAAGTAGACTAAAAGTCATTTTAAAAGAGTGTTGAAGAATTTCAATTGTAGGAAGCAGAGTTGAGTCGTTTATTTCATTTGATTATGTGTGTGCATAATTCCTTAAAAGAAGAATTCTTAGATCAATTCTTAGCTAGAATTCTTCTTTTGTTTATTGTTGAAGAGAATTCAAATTTGTGTATGTCGAGCTCCTATCCGTTTAGGATTTTCAATTCCAAGTGAAGTTTTAGGGTTTAATGCAATATTGATTTCGAGATTTTAATTTCAAGATTTCTTAGCTTTAATTTCAAGATTTTTTATTTATTATTCACAGATTGGTTGAAGAAGGACTTGCAGTGAAGAACTAGGTTTCCATTCAAAGTAGATATTTCCTTTAAAGAGTAGAATTGGATTGATTCAATAGAGATCTTAAGTTCTAAAGTTGAATTTGATTCTTTTTAGTGAAATGGCTTGGTTCCCTTTTCGAAAGTTGTTTATTCACAAGCATTTGTGTGTTTTATTACTTAGTTGATCATTATAAAGGAAACATTAATTATCTGACCTACAAACTAAATCAAGAAGTGCAGTGAAGTTCATGTTTACGAGTCCGGATTGAAATATAAATATTGGAGAATTAATATAGAAATTATTTCTCCCAAAAATTTTGGCGTCGTTGTAGGGGAGTTGTAATTTTTGATTCGCGTAACTATTATCACAGTTTCAGGATCTTGTAGGGCTGTTAGAGGGCAGAGAGTGTATGGTAAAACGTGAGTGAAGAGCCATGCATCCACTTTTGTGGGGTTTCTCCAAAGTCTGACCGATTAATTCTTGTTCTTGAGTTTTATTTCCTTTTTCTTTATGCGTAGAAGTAAATGTATACCTAGGTATAGTAAAGATAGATTCATTTCCAGTGCTATTTTTATTGCAATTAGCAACTTTTTATTCATTTAGATAAAAAATTCAAGCTTTGAATGAAAACACATTTTGGGGGTGCTGTAAGAACCCTCTTTTTTTACCAATCCATGTTGCAGATAGGGATCATCAACCAGCCAGAGAAATTCAAGAATGATTAAGAGCTTGAAGAATATCCCTCGAAACACTTTCTCAAATCCTAACAGTAGTTGGGATATTTATCTCTCAAGAAGAGTTCATCTTCACCAAATTCAAGAAATTATTTGTCTCTCCATAGCTAGAAAAGGATTTGGAAGTCTCCCTTGATTCATATTGCCTATATACCAAGGAGATTAATGAATCATATACCAAATCTAATGGGGAGCATCTAGTTGAACCTAAGATCGAAGAGATTTCAGCATGCTGAGCAACAAGCCTTGTGTGCATTCCAGAGACCGATTATCCAAGTTTTCCTGGAATGATGAAGGAGAAAGTTAAGAGTGGTACAAATGAAGAAATTGGCCAATACCACCAGGATTACATTGAGAATTGGTTCCAAGTCACAATCCAGTCAAAATACCACTCTCATCTTCAAATACACTTGGTACCATATAAATTGAAGCAACTGGTTTCTCATACTTTGGTATGTGTTGAGGTTTATTCTTTAAAAATGAGTGTGAGTATATTTAGCATGTTGTTACGAACATGGTTGCATTGGAATTACTCCTACACTTGAAGGAGACCTTCCTCTCTCTAGATTAGGGTAGGGTAGAAATGAATAAAATTGTTGTTACAACATCATTCTTGAAATTTCAATTAATAAGGCATAACCATTGAAATTTTTTTCATTATGCACTCTTGTGGTAAGACTTGTCAGATGAAATTCACTCTTAATGCCTCATATTTTATAAAGTGACTCTAATTATTGGCCGATATTTTTCATTGGGTTAGTTAGGGGTATTTTTATTGTTATACTTTCCATTCATAAGCTTAACATACTATCATCCAAGAAACCTTTTCAAGTTTCTCTTTGAAGGTATTGATGAAAAGCCTCCTATGGTGGACCACTCCTATAAAACCATCACGAGATATCATAAGAACCCTAGAATGACCTACTCGAGGAATATTTCAGTCATTATTTGAGTTATTATATTTTATTGAGTCTTTAGGGTAGCAGGATCAACCAGTAAATATTAGTAATTAAAAAATTTTCACGCCATCCTACACTCTTAAGGAGTAGATCTATCTCCCCACTTATTAAGTAACCTATAAGGTTAATCATAATCAGAGTCTACAAAAATATTTAGGGGAGGATATGGGGTCTCGTAATGAGCCAAACTACCATGATCATGAGACCTAACATGCATGAAATTACTGCTCCTGGTCACCAAGCCAGAGTAATGGATTTCAGCCAAAAAAGATGGAAGACGGGAGGTATCATCATGAGCCGAATTGTTCATCCATGTTACTTCTTGTGAGTGGCACTGCCATCAGCTAGCTACCAAGCCAGGATCGTGGCCTTTATATAAAAGTCAAATAAGCTAAATTTGAATCTATATCTACTAAGTGGGACACAGATATTTCGTTAGGTTAAAAGGCATCCCTGTCAAGGCTATAGATGCCTGATAGTAGCAGGGCCATGCCTATGGTATCAAAGTTAATTTTACACTATGATTTACTTTGTTGTTTTTGTCTTTTCCCTAAACTCACTATCATATCTCTCTGATAATGGCTTTAATATCCTTCAATAGTGTGCTTTGGAGTTCTATCTTTCATAAATGATTTGGTTTTTATGGATGTGGGACCCTTAGTATAAGTGATTCACTCTTCTTGAATAAGACAAACTTCAACTATAAGATTGGGTAATGTTAAGACAATCATCCTGGGAAGGTATCATTTTTCCTTATTTTCGATCCATTTTAAGGCCTTAGTTTTAAAATAAAGTCACTTTTACTTGTAATAATGAGGCTATTGAAAGTGAAGACCTACTGCTTTGGATTAATCTTGAGATGCTTTGTGGAAATTCTTATGGTTAATTATCTTAGGATGGCATTATCCCTGCAGTAACAACATTGTTAAGCATTCCTTTAGTAGCCCTAGCATTAGTTACTTTTCTTGGAATAATAAGGCTAAGTCTTAAAATCATTGGTCGCTATTTTTTCTTATCTTATTGATGAAAAGTAAGATGACATCCGATGAAAATTACTTACATGCTCTCACAATTAGCCTTATGGTTTAAGTCAATGAATCATGACTTTAATATAAAAACCCTAGCCCTTTAGTATTTGTTATCTGTCTGAGGTTTTGCTTGCATGAGGACATGCAAGATGATAGGCATGGGGGAGAGAGATGGTAGGAGAGAGATGATTGGAATTTTCTTGTTTAACTCACATTTTCACCCTATGCTTACTCATGGTTTTCATTATCATTGTTGGGCTAGTCTCTTAAACTTGGAGCATGACCAGGTAATTTTTATTTATTTAACCTATTTCCTTTATTTCGATAAGATTTGCATGAAAATAAATATTGATGATGGTGCTTGTGTTGTTTCAAGAAACTGTATGACATCACGATAAAAAAAAAAACACAGGCATCAACATTTTCGGGATAATGTGGATATTGAGACCTTTTTCCTTCTTCAACATATCATATTAGCAGTCACCTCAGCTTGAGCCATTCCATCATTTACTTCATCTTGTAGCACCAAGGACATCAAAAACAAGGGTAAAACTTGAGGTAGAGGTGGCTTAATATTCTTTAATTGATTAGAGATTTAAGAAAGCTTTGATGATTAACCACCACATATTCCGTATATTTGGTTTTCCATATACCCTCCATTTGCATGCTACTCTAGGTCATAATCATAATGGTTCATGTAAAAAAAAGAAGTAACTATAGTGCCTTCCACTCCTACATTCACACATATTTTCAGTTGAATCCAATAGAGGATGAATTCATTGCTGCCTTTCATGAAGGAACCATTCATAAGCATTGGCCTCGCAAAAATAGAGCATGAAAGCTATCCAATAGTTACTTTTGCTATCGCTTCTTGCTAATAAATGATTAGGCCTATGGCGTTGAGATCCAGTAAGAGGAATATGCCTCAACCAACAATGCGTTGTCAAATTTCTTCTAGAAGAAGTCACCAGCTCGACTCTGATTGGAAACAAATCCTTTCGTTTTGATTTTTATCTATCTATATTCTAAAACTACATACAATGTAACAATAAAATCCATTTATTCAGGGGCAATGTTGCTGCTATATAATAGAGCAATGTGCACTGGAGATGGGGGGGAGTTATGATTTTTGTTTTCATTTGCTATCAAATTTGAGAGATTGTAGGAATCGGTTACTTCATAATTAAATCTTTATTTGGTGATTCATTATGGAGGACCTGTCGGATGTAGTAGATGTGTTATCCCCAGGTTTGGCAGAAGATCAAGATGTAATCCAAGTACAACACTACAAAAGAGTTGGTGGATGGCCACAATATGTTGTCCATCAACCTAATGAATGTTGCGGGAGCATTCGTCAACCTGAAAGGCATGACAAGCCATTCGAAAAGGCCCTCTTTGGCTTTGAAGGTAGTCTTCCACACATTGGAGGGTTCGATTGGTACTTGGTGACACCCAGACTTCAATTCGATCTTGTTGAAATATTTTTCCCCTTTGAGTTGGTATGAAAGGCGATCAATCAGTGGGATCGGTTACCTATTCCAGACAATGATATTGTTCAGCGCCCGATAGTCAATACAGCATCTCCAAGTCCCATCCTTCTTTTGTATCAACACGATCAGGCTCCCATAGGGCGATGAAATTATCCATATGTGACCTTTCTACATCACCTCTTGAATCTACCTCTTGATTTAAACGTTCTCCAGAAAAGAGTGTCGATAGATTGGTCCATTGGGCAGCGGCAAACCTGGGGTTAGATCAATGGGGTGCTTGACCTAAAAGTGTAGAGTCACCCCTATGGGTGAGGTGAAGATGTCCCCATACTCCTCCACGACCTTGTCCGTTTGTTTTTTTCATGCAGAGGAGCTCTGTCTAGAGGTCGTGGCCACAATATTCTTCTTGCCCTGGGGGCGGATCATCAGGAAAAACAAATTCTCAGTTTTAGAAATGAGCTTACTGCATTGTTTTTTAGTAACCAAAGAGATAGCGGCAGGTGGTGGTACCTCTAGTAACCTGTACAAGTTATTTCCCAAAGTAACAATAACAGTGTGAGGCCGAGACTCATACACATCATGTCACTTCCACAAGTATGGTTTGCCTAATAATACATCACAAACATCAAGAAGAGACATGTCATATAATACCTCATATATGAAGGGCTTGATGTTGTAGGGAAGGCAGCACTACTGGTGGACGCGGAGATCCCGTCCTTGGTGAAGACACCCGATGGTGTATGGATGTGGGTGTGTTGTGGTTAGCAAGCCCAACCACTTCAAAACCTTTACTGAAATGAGGTTCTTTTGGCTCCTAGTGTCAAAATTGAACTGTAGCGGGGAACCCTTTACCCACATTTGGGAGTGGAAGAGACACTCCTCCTCCTCTGGATCTTCTGGATCCTCCTTCTATATCTTTGTAGTGGCAACGATGGCATTGAGCTCTGCATCAATAATATTCTTCCATTTTTCATTCCCCTTCTCGAGTTCTGATTCATAGTCAGAGCATGCATCTGATTCATAATCCCTCATCTCAGCCACCAGTGACTACTTGAACCTTTCCCTTGCTTTTGATTCGCAAATACAAAGTCTCGCTTCTTCTGTTTGAATTTATACTCAACCTTGGTAGCATACCGGTATGTCGTACCAAGCGAGGAGATGTCGAGGAACTCCATTTCCTCCTGAATGTATCTGTCAAGACAACTTCGAAATGTTGGCACCAAAATTTTCTTTGAATCTTCGATACCCAACTTTGTGCATAGGGTATGGAACATATTCGTCAACTCATGCACATATTGATCCCTTTTCTTCCGCAACATGGTCCATTGTATGTAATTGTCCTCATAGCTCCCCATGGGATAGTATTGTTGCTTGATGGCATCTTGAAAATAATTCCTTGTGGGTATGACAAAGAGCATAGAGGGTTTTGTCTCATCCTTTTTCTCACTGTAGGTTTCCCACCAGTCCTTGACATGGGGGGTAGCTTTGACGAGTGCAAAAATAATCTTCTCATGGTCAAAAAATTCATGAACTGAGAAATATCCTTCTAATAGATTCAACCATCTATCTATGACATTTTCATATATTTGGCCCTCAAATATGGGAATGTCAAATTTTACTTGTACCTTAAAGGGATTCGTGCCTCCAGAGTGGCTGCTGGATGTAGATGCGCCGCCAGTGGGAAGTCGTTGAAGGATCTGGGCAAAGTTATCCATCATCATGTTACTTTTTTTTTCCAGGGCCTCCTTAATAAATATTTTGATAGGATATCCTACTCCCTAATATTTCTTTTCGTCCCCCATGGGTGGTCGTAGGGGTTTGTGAGGCTGATCTTGTAAAGGTTCAACCAGATCGAGCTCTAACTCCTTATACCCATACCTCATGGGGACATGTAAAGAAGGATTGCGAAAAAGCAGACCGCTCTAAAAACATTGATCCGGATTTATGCAAGAATGAAAAAAAATACACATATAACCATGAATACAAAGATGCAGTGGAAATAACACTTCAGTTTATTAATATCAAAGAACTTAAATTTTCTTACAGACAGAATGGAAATAAACTAGATAGGGCACTGGTAACTTATCTTTGAGAAGATATGTGGTGGCTATAGGCCTCTGAACTATGTTACAATGAGGCTCGAGGGCCTATTTATTATTGAGAAATAATGTAAAACCCTAAACATCCAAAAATATAACCCTAGGAGATGAAGCGCCAAAACTGTGGCCTCCATTTCGGTAAATAGGTAATCAACTTCCCTGGGACGTAACTTTGGCATACGATCTTCGTTTGACGGACACCATACCTCGTTAGAAACATCTATATGAGGAATACAAATTTTGAGTCGAAATCATGAATCCATGAACCCATGTTGCTCCCATTTTTTCCAAAAAATGTTGTGTAGGGCCTCAAAATGGCTCCAGAAGTTTAAGACCCGAAAAAATGCTAAAAATAGAAAATTGTGCTATAAATTAGGAAACTGAAAAACTAAAAGAGAAAATGGCGAGGACCCAAGTGGAATAAGAGGGTTGCCACCAATATCCACCTAGATCATTCCTCCCCCCTAAGGAAGCAATGGTCCCCATTGCGTTGAGTTCCTCCATGAGATGAGGAAAATTTTGCTGAACTTGGTCCCTGGTGAACCACTTGCCTTGGTGTAGGATTTGGCCAGCTTTGACAAACCAATACAATTGGATCTTCTAGTGTTCTTTATTTGAATGTCCATGATACAATTTGTGGTGGCCTGTTCCATGCAGTCTGGGTTTAACTTTGTTGGTGTGATTTTTTCTGCAATGTTGGAGGAATCCAATAGAGGTGGGAAGTAGGGCTGAAGGCGGTCCACATTGAATATTGGGTGCAGACCAAGGAATGGTGGAATAATGAGCTTGAAGGCATTGTTCCCTACAACCTTGGTGATGGTGCATGGCCCGTATTGGAGCGGGCGAAGCTTGCGATGAGGTTTAGTGAGGCACTCCTTCTACAAATGTAGCCACACTTTTTCGCCCACCTGGAAGTTGTGTGGCACCCAATGTTGATCGTTTCATTGCATGTACTTAGCATTGGATCTATCCAATATGTCATGAACCTATTGGAATATGTGCTGAATGCGCTCGATGAAGTTGTTCGCTTTGTTAGCTTGAGACTGGACATGAGATGAATTGGCCTGAGTAGCCGCAAATGGCATGGCTATGTCAATAGGAAATAGTGGCTAGAATCCCAAGCCCACCTGAAAGAGGCTGTGGCCGGCTGAGCTATGGAGAGCCCAATTATAATTGTGTTGTAAATAGGGGAGGCTCTCATCCCATGTGCATTGATGCTTTGAATTTTACATTCTGAAAATGTGTACCATCATCCTGTTGACGACCTCTATTTGACCATCATTTTGGGGATGGAAAGCTGTGGACTTGGTGAGCTTGGTGTCCAACATTGACCAAAGGCTCGACCAAAATGTGCTGAGGAACCTACTATCTCGATCTGAGATGATAGACTGTGGGATCCCAAAGTGCACCCACACTCATTCAAAGAATAGTTTAACAATGGATTCTACTATGATATTCTTCTTGCAGGCCACCATAATGGCCATCTTCGAGAATCTATTGACAGCCATGAAAACACAGTCATTTCCATGATTAGTATAAGGAAGGTATGACATGTAATTGATGGAGATGGATTCCAAAGGTCAAATAGGGGTAGGTAGAAGAGTATAGAGGCCTTGCTTCTTGATGGTTGGTTTGGAAATGGCACAAGAAGTGCAAGATCCAATGTTCTTACCAACATCCTGTGGAAGGTTCAACCAATATAAATACTTCTGTAGCACTACCACTATTTTCTCAACCCCAAAATTCCCAACGACTCGACTGTAGTGTGCTTCCCAAATCATCTTAGCACGCTCGCTGGAAGGAAGACAAAGGTGTCCCAGGTGACATAAAAGTGCATCTTGGAGATGAAAATTTGGAACTTGCGTACCTTCCACGAGTGTCTTGTATGTGTGGCTGAATTATGGATCGCTCTTGTAGAGAAGTGGCCAATCAGAAGTCTTGTACCCACAAGAGTTGAGAATGGTGGTTCGCGCCACGATTGGTGGTCGCCTGAGGCAGTCTGCAACATTATTGATGCTACCCTTCTTGTACTTGATTTTAAAATGAAACTGTTGGAGATATGTGGACCACTTCTGATGGCAATCGTTCTGCAAATTCCCTTCTGTCTGTATGAACTGCAAGGGTCGGTGTTCTATGTGGATGATTTTTTCCTTCCCCAAAATGTAATGCTTCCATTGTCAACAAGCCTTCATAATGGAATACATTTCTTTGTCATAAGTGGGATACTTGTAGACTGTGTCATACAATGTCTCACTGTGATATGCCACTGGATGCCCCTGTTGACTAATAACTGCCCCAATAACATAGTCAGAGGCATCTATCTTGATCTCAATGGTTGTTTCAAGTCTGGTAATGTGAGCACTGGGGCAGAACAAAGGCGATGTTTCAATTCTACGAACACCTTCTGTTGAGATTCCGACCAAAATAATTTTTCTTTCGCTCCTCCCTTGGTGACTTTACTCAAGGGCCAAGTGATATGAGAGAATCCCAACACGAACCTATGGTAGAAATTAGCAAGTCCCAGAAAACTGCGAAGCTCTGTTAGAGTGGTTGGGGCTGGCCAATCCCGAATGAATTGGATCTTGGTTGGATCCACATGCACCCCCCTTTCATCAATAATGTATCCCACGTACTCAAAATAGGTCATGCCAAAAGTGTATTTCTCCAAATTGGCACACAAATTGTGTTGCTGCAGTGTTTGGAGGACTTTTTGGATGTGATGGAGGTGCTCTTCCCAAGTTTGGCTAAAGATCAGAATGTCATCCAAGTACACCACTACAAATGAGTTGGTGAATGGCCACAAGATGTCATCCATCAACCTCATGAAGGTTGTGGGAGCATTCATCTACCCGAAAGGCATGACCAACCATTCGAAAATGCCCTCCTTGGCTTTGAAGGAAGTCTTCCACACATCGGAGGGTTCGATTGGTACTTGGTGATACGCAGAGTTCAAGTCAATCTTGCTGAAATATTTCTCCCCTTTGAGTTGGTCCAGAAGGTAATCAATCCATGGGATTAGGTACCCATTCCATATAGTGATCTTGTTCAGCGCCCGATAGTATATACAAAGTCTCCAAGTCCTATCCTTCTTCTGTACCAACATGATCGGGCTCCCACAGGGTGATGAAATCGGCTGGATGTGACCTTTATGCAACAACTCCTAAATTTGCCTCTTGATTTCATCATTCTCCAGAACAGAGCGTTGATAGATTGGTCCATTGGGTAGTGGTGCACTTGGGGTCAGATCAATGGGGAGCTTGACCTGACAGTGCAAAGGCACCCCTGTGGGTGAGGTGAATATGTCCCTGTACTCCTCCACGAACTTGTCCATTTGTTGTTGTCATGCAGAGGAGCCCTATCTAGAGGTCGTGGCCACAATATTCTTCTTACCTTGGGGTTAGATCATCAGGACAAAAAATTTCCCGGTTTCGAAAATGAGCTTACTGCATTGTTTTGCAGTAACCAAAGATATAGCGACAAATGGTGGCACCTCTGGTATCCTGTACAACTTATTTCCCAAAGTAATAATAACAGCGCAAGGTTGAGACTCATACACAACATGTTGCTTCCACAAGTATGGTTGGCATAATAATACATCACAAAAATCAAGAGGATAAATTTCACATAATACCTCATCTGTGAAGGGCATGATGTTGTAGGGAAGGCGTCACTACTGGCTGACGCGGAGATTCCATCCTTGGTGAAGCCACCCGATGATGTATGGATGTGGGTGTGTTGTGGTTGGCAATCCCAACCGCTTCACAACATATACTGAAATGAGGTTATTTTGGCTTGAACTATCGACAATGAGTTGTAGTGGGGACCCCTTTACCCATATATGGGAGTGAAAGAGATTCTCCTCCTCCTCTGAATCTTCCGGTTCCTCCTTCTAGATCTTTGTAGTGGAAATGGTGGCATTGGGTTCCAGATCAATAATATGATTCCCTTTCTCATTCCTCTTGTTGGGTTTTGATTCAGAGTCAAAGCATACATCTAATTCAGAAGCCCTCATCTCGACCACCAACGACTGCTTGGCCCGACACTCACTTGTGTTGTGAGTGGAGCTCTTATGGAACTCACACCACTTTCCCATGTCCTTCTTTGGCTTCGCGGTGTTTTTCTTCAATTGCAGCCTTGGCAGGTTTTTTTGGGCCACCATGCCTTAGATTTTTCCTTTGTTCTATGGTTTGGGGGCACCTTTCCCTTGCTTTTCATTCACAAATCCAAAGTCTCGCTTCTTCTGTTTGAATTTCTACTCAATCTTAGCAGCATACTGGTGTGCCGTACTAAGCGAGGATATGTCAAGGAACTCCATTTTCTCTTGAATGTATATGTACAGACAACTACGATACTTTAGCACCAAATGCTTCTCTAAATATTTGATACCCAACTTTGTGTGCAGTGTATGGAACGAATTCGTCAGCTAATGCACATCTTGATCCCTTTGCTGCCACAACATGGTCCATTGTATGTAATTTTCCTCATAGCTCCCCACAGTATAGTATTGTTCCTTGATGGCATCTTGGAAATAATTCTGAGTGGGTATGACTGAGAACAGAGAGGGTTCTATCTCATCCTTTTTCTCACAGTAGGTTTACCACCAGTCCTTGACATGGGGGGTAGCTTTGAGGAGTGCAAAAATAATCTTCTCCCTGTCGGAAAATTCATGAACCAAGAAATATCTATCTAATAGATTCAACTATATATCTACAACATCTTCATATATTTTTCCCTCAAATATGGGAATGTCAAAGTTTACTTGTACCTTAAAGGGAGTCACACCTCTAGAGTGGATGTTGTATGTAGATGCGCCATCGGTGGGCAGTTGTTGAAGGATCTGGGCAAAGTTATCCATCATCGCATTCCATTTTTTTTCGAGGGCCTCCTCAAGAAATATTTTGATAGGATCTCTTGCTCCCTCATCTTTATTTTCATTCCCCATGGGTGGTCATCAGTGATTGTGAGGCTGATCTTGCAAAGGTTCAACCAGATCGAGCCCTAACTCCTTATACCCCTACTCGTTGGGGAGATGCAAAGAAGGATCGAGAAAAAACATACCGCTATGATACCACTGATCCAGATTTATGCATGAACGAAATAGAATACACGTATAACCATGAACACAAATATGTAGTGGAAATAACACTTCATTTCATTAATATCAAAGAACTTAATTTTTCTTACAGAAAGAATGGAAATAAACTAGCTAGGGCGTTGGTAGCTTATCTCTGAGAAGAGATGTGGTGGCTACAAGCCTTTGAACTATGTTACAATGAGGTTCGAGGGCATATTTATTATTGAGAAATAATGGAAAACCCTAAACGTCCAAAAAAATAACCCTGGGAGATGAAGCGCCAAAACTATGGGCCCTGTTTGGGCAAATAGGTACATCAACTTCCCGGGGACATAACTTTGGCATACAATCACCGTTTGTTAGGTCCCTATATTAATAGTATAGTCCCTTATTATTGTTAGTGTAACCCCCTTATTGTTATTATTGTACCCTTGTAACCCCCATTTTGTTATTATTGTGCCCTTAAATTATTATTGTTAGGTCGGCTAGAATTACATTGTGGCCCACTAGGATTACATTATGGCCCCATGGACTCCTATATATAGAAAGGAGGTTTTGTAAATTGTATCATCCAAGAATTTTTCATTTATGTAATGTATTGGAGGTTTCCCCCTCAAAGTGGCTTATTTCTAAGGTGTTGATATCTTTTCTCTTCTATTTTTGGAGCTGGTTACACAACATTTGGTATCAGAGCTTTGGATTCTAGGGTTTCGCTGCTCCAAATAGGTCATCGTGGAATTGTCACTATAAATTTTTTTTCTACAAAGTTTCAGAAGCTGAAATTTTTAGAGTGTGAAGTGAAAATCCTGAGGAAGATTGTCTAAAAATTTCAGAGCTTGGTTCGCAATATTTTCAAAGATATCATCTGTGGAAGTTAGGTCTTTTTTCAAGCTCCTAAACAGGTCATCGTGGAATTTTCGCTATAAATTATTTTATAAAAAGGTTCAGAATCTGAAATTCGTATGGTGTGAAGCTGAAATCCTGAGGAAATTCGTCAAACAATTTCCGAGCTTGGTTCACAATATTTTTGGAGATATGATCTGTGGAAGGTAGTGCTTTTTCAGGCTCCTGAATTTCATCTCAAAGAGGTGATCGTGGGAAAAGTTCAATAACTCTCTCTCTGGGAAGTGGATTTGAGTGCCGTAAAAATTGGTCGCAAGTAAACGGACTTTAGTTTCTTGGCTATAAATTTCAGAGACAAAGGACGAAACAATGACACGTGGCAAGTCCTACAAGTTTGCTCTACTGAACCAGTCCAGAATTAGGTCATTGTGGGAGATTGAACACAACTTTGTCTTGGGGAATCCAAATTAGATCAGACTTGTGGAATTTGAAAGAAGCTTCAGAGGGCTACTACAGGGCTGAATTTCAGATATTGAAGATTTTCAATTACATAGATAATTCAATTTCAATATCGAGCTTCTCAAAGAAAGTAAAAGGTGTGTATTTTTTTTCCGAATTGCATAAGTCTTGTTTGAAGAATCAAGTTGAATTGATTCCAAGGGAATATTGTAGAATAGGTATCAATATTGGATTCTAAAATGGCGCCTAAAAAGAATTCAACACCCATTAAGCCTTCATAAGGCTCTACCATGACTCATGAAGATGAAGAATTGCAACATGATCTATCAAAATTACAAGAGCAAGTGCAACAAATTTCACTCTCGCAAAAAGCAACAAAAAATGAAATGGAAGTTTTGAAGAAAGGCGTGGAAGTGAAGATGGACTGTTTGAAGAAAGGCATGGAAGCTAAGATGGATGGTCTGAAGAATGGCATGGAAGCTAATATGGATGGCATGGAAGCTGGCATGGAATCTAAGATGGATGATATGGAAGCTAAGATGGAAAACATGAAGAATGATCTAAAAGCAGACATGGAAGGTTTGACAAAGTTGATACAAGAAATGTTTCCTAATGGTGAAAATATAGTAGAGGAAACTCATGATGAGAACAAAATAAATGTTAATCATGACTTCATAAACTCTAATGTTAGCGGGAAGAACCACCATATTCCAAAAATGGATATGAGGAAGTTTGATGGAAAGGATCCTGTAACATGGATACTACAAATGGAGCAATATTTTGATCTCCATAATGTGAAAAACACACAAAAGGTACGCATTGCAACTTTACATTTAGAAAATAATACATTTGTATGGTATCGATGGCTTTCCTCCCGTAAAAAAATTGTCACTTGGTCAATTTTTACGGAGGAAATGATAGCACATTATGAGGATACAAAGAGCAACACCTTCTTTAGCCAATTGATAAATCTCAAACAAAAGGGTTTAGTGGGGAAGCACATTGAGGACTTCCAAAAATTGAATATAAGGGTAACTAATATTCCAGAGGAACACATGATTGATCTCTTCATAGGCACTTTACAGGATAGCATTCAACATGAAGTTCGCGTTTTGGAACCTAATTCATTGGAGAAGGCATTCAGGTTGGCAAGGAAAGTTGAATGTAAAATTATGGCAACAAGGACGCCTACCACTCAATTCTATAAAGAAGGAAGTGTGGCTACGCCTAGATTTCCATAACCTACAAGGTTGACACCACAACAATTGAAAGAAAAAAGAGCAAAAGGGCTTTGCTACAGTTGTGATAGCAAATACACTAAAGGTCATGAGTGTGCTGAGAAGAAATTATTTTACATAGATTGTGAAGAGGAAGAAGAAAATGAACAAGAAGAGGATATACACCAGGAACCAGCCATAGAAGGGGAAGAAATGAATCCAACCATATCGTGTAATGCAATGGCAGGAATTACCACTCCTCAAACTCTCAAGATAGAAGGACATATCAAGAAGAAAAAGGTAATAGTGTTGATTGATTCAGGTAACACCCATAATTTTATTCATTGTAAGGTAGCCAAGGAATTAAATTGTTTCCTATACCCAGCACCAGAATGTCAAGTGATGGCTGCAAATGGAGGAACTATAAATTGCTCTGGAAAATGCCATAATATCAAGCTAACCATGGGGGAATATGTATTGACTAGTCCAATGCTTTCCATTCCTATGGGAGGTGTTGATGTTGTACTAGGAGAACAATGGTTACAATCTTTGGGGACGGTAGCTTTTAATTTTCAAGAACTTTTCTTGAAATTTTTTTCAGAAGGAAAGGAAGTCTAATTACGGGGTATTGCAGGGTAGCTGGGAAAGATAATAAGCTCTAATGTCATGACAAAGCTTCTAAAGAAAGAACAACGAGGCGTAATTGCACAATTATGCTCACTAGAAGTTCCAACATCAAAATCATCTATTTCTGCAGATCTCCAACAAGTCTTGGACAATCATTCCAAGGTGTTTGAAACTCCCAAAGGACTCCCACCTATTCGTGATCATGATCATGCTATTTATTTGATTCCAGGAAGTGTTCCTCCAAACATCAGGCCTTATAGATATCCTTATGTCCAAAAGAGCGAAATTGAACGTATGATTGCAGAAATGTTAGAGGTGGGTATAATTCAACCTAGTCAAAGTTCTTTCTCTGCTCCTGTAGTATTGATACACAAGAAGGATGGATCATGGTGAATTTTTCCGGATTATAGGGAGCTCAATAAGCTCACCATTAAAGATAAATTTCCCATTCCTGTGATTGATGAATTATTGGATGAATTACATGGAGCAATTTATTTTACCAAGTTGGATCTTTGTTCAGGATATCATCAAATTAGAATGAAGACTGAAGATATTCTAAAAACAACATTTCAACTCATGAGGGTCATTATGAATTTTTGGTCATGCCTTTTGGCCTTACCAATGCACCTTCTACATTTCAAGGGTTGATGAATTCCATTTTCAAACCCTTCCTTAGAAAATTTGTGCTAGTATTTTTTGATGATATACTAATCTACAGCAGGTCTTGGAAGGATCATGCTGAACATGTTGACAGGGTGCTCAAACTATTGCAGGAGAAACAATTATATGCAAAAACATCCAAATGTTTCTTTGGAGTACAAGAGGTGGAATATCTGGGTCATATTATATCTCACGAGGGTGTTAAAGTAGACCCTAACAAAATTAAAGCCATTAAGGAATGGAAAGTCCCCAAGACAATAAAGCAGTTGCAAGGATTTCTCGGGTTAACAGGCTATTATCGCAAGTTTTTTAAGAATTATGGGAGAATAGCAGCACCTCTAACAACATTATTGAAGAAAGATGCATTTTCATGGACTCCTGAAGCAACTAAGGCCTTTGAACATCCTAAAGAGGCAATGTGCCTAGCACCGGTCTTAGCTACGCCAGACTTCACAAAAACCTTTATTGTGGAATGTGATGCCTCAGGAAATGGAATTGGTGCAGTTTTAATGCAGGAAGGAAGACCCATTGCTTTTGAAAGTCGTCCAATCAAAGGAAAGTATTTACAGAAACCTATTTATGAGAAGGAAATGTTAGCAATACCGCATGCACTAAAGAAATGGCGAACTTACCTAATGGGAAGACACTTCAAGGTAAAAACTGATCATGATAGTCTTAAACACTTTTTGGAACAAAGACTATCTTCGGAAGAGCAGCAAAAATGGGTCACAAAGATGTTGGGTTATGACTTTGAAATAATCTACAAAAAAGGAAAGCTTAATGTTGTTGCAGATGAACTCTCAAGAAATAATGAAGAGGTGGAAGCATTGCTTTGTGCCATTTCTATTATCCAACCAGATTGGATAACCGAAGCAAGAGATGAATGGAAGAAGGACAAAGATGTATGGACACTCATTCAAAAGTTGCAGCAAGATCCTAGTACATCTGATACATTTAGTTGGAAAATGATTCCTTATGGTACAAAGATCGCTTATATCTTTGTAAGAATTCCCGACTAAAACAAAATATTCTTCTGGAATTGCACATTTCTCCTTTAGGAGGACACTCAGGATTTTTAAAAACTTACCACAGGGTGAAGAAAGAATTTTTTTGGGATGGCCTTAAATCTGATATTCAAAAGTTTGTGGCGGAATGTTTGGTTTGCCAGCAGAATAAAGTGGAGACAATTAAGACCCTGGGACTTCTACAACCGTTATCCATTCCAAGTCAACGTTGGGAGGAGATTTCAATGGATTTTATCACAGGTTTACCGAAGTCCAAAGGCAAGAATGTCATCATGGTGGTAGTTGATAGACTTACCAAGTATGCACACTTTTGTGCATTATCTCATCCATTTAAAGCAAGTACAATTGATACTACATTTGTGGACAGAATTCAAAAGCTACATGGAAGCCCAAGGGTTATTGTGAGCGACAGAGATCCCATTTTTACGGGAAATTTTTGGACAGAGTTATTTTCTTGTTTGGGTACTCAATTAGCTCATAGCTCATCTTATCATCCTCAATCTGATGGTCAAATAGAGATAGTAAATAAATTTTTGGAAGGATATCTTCGTTGTTTTGTATCTGATAAACAAACACAATGGGTCAAGTGGTTACCTCTCGCTGAATGGTGGTATAACACTTCCTTCCATACTGCAGGAAAAATGACCCCATTTATGGCACTTTATGGATATCATCCACCATCGATCACATCATCTTTAAGGGAAAATTCGAAGGTTCAAGCAGTGGAAGATCACATCGAGCATCAACAAGAAGTTCTCCAACTCTTAAAGAATAACCTGAATTTGGCACAAAATCGAATGAAACAACAAGCAGATCAACATCGCAGCGAGAGAAGTTTTGATGTAGGAGATTGGGTATTTTTACTGCTACAACCATATAAACAAATGTCCCTCAAGCAAGCTAAGAAGGATAATAAATTATCGCCAAAGTACTATGGTCCTTACAAGGTGTTGCAAAAGATTGGTACTATGGCATACAAATTGGAGCTTCCTGCTTCTTCGCGAATACATCTAGTTTTCCATGTTTCGTGCTTAAAGAAGGTTGTAGGTGAAAATCTTCCAGTTCAAACAATATTGCCAAAACTTGATGAGGAAGGAAAAGTCATATTGGAACTGGAAGCGGTCACGGAAACAAGAACTCGACAACTACGAAATCGATCAATTTCAGAATATCTCATCAAGTGGAAGAACTTACCCACTAAAGATTCTACATGGGAGGATGAGCATTTTATACAAAAGCACCCAGAGCTACTCAAGCGTTGAGGACAACTATTTTTTTGAAGGAGAGGGGCATGTTAGGTCCCTATATTACTAGTATAGTCCCTTATTATTGTTAGTGTAACCCCCTTATTGTTATTATTGTACCCTTGTAACCCCCATTTTGTTATTATTGTGCCCTTAAATTATTGTTGTTAGGTTGGCTAGGATTACATTGTGGCCCACTAGGATTACATTATGGCCCCATGGACTCCTATATATAGAAAGGAGGTTTTGTAAATTGTATCATCCAAGAATTGTTCATTTATGTAATGTATTGGAGGTTGCCCCCTCGAAGTGGCTTATTTCTAAGGTGTTGATATCTTTTCTCTTCTATTTTTGGAGCTGGTTACACAACACCGTTTGAATCACACCATACCTCGTCATAAATATATATTCGAGGAATACAAATTTTGAGTTAGAAAAATTGGTCCATGGACCCATGTTTCTCCTGGTGTTTCCAAAAAAACGTCGTTTAGGGCCTCAAAACGGCGCTAGAAGTTCAGAACCCAAAAATTTGCTAAAAATAATAAACTATGCTATAATTAAGGAAACTAAAAAAATGAAAGAGATAATGGTGGGGCCCCAAGTGGAATGAGTGGGTGGCCACCAATATCCACCCGGATGAGCTTCCTTATGTTTATCACTGTAAGCATTCATTTATATATGCAAAGTATCATATTGTTGTTCTTGTCTATTGAACACATTACATCTCAATCATCTTCAAAATATAAAAAAATACTCTTTGTGCATGCTCGAGTTAGAGAATTAGACTAAACGTGTTGTCATATAAACATGAAAATTTGTCTGCATTAGTAAACATAAGTAGAAATAGAGCATGGTATAAATCTATATTACCTTGATATTTCATCATATTTCTTCGGTGAATTCACAGCTTTAGTAACATAATAGAGTTATGTTATTTCAGCTGTAGAATAGAATCTTATGTTTCCAGTGTGAGGATTAAATATAAGTTTTCAATTTGCATAGTGTGATTCCAGTTTGGTTGATCAATTCCATTACAGTGTGCTTTCAATTTCTTTTGTCATCAACGAGATATTCTGAGTTAATAAGAACAATGTGAGTAATGTAGATAGTCTAGTTTGATTAATTGTTTTGATTTATAGTCTCTGCAATTCAAGGTTTTAGTGCATTTTAAATTAGCACTCTGGAGCTTAGATAGACTAGACAGTTGCCATTTAATTGAAATACTTAAGGAGCGTTTCCAAGTGTGAATTTCATATCTTCAATAACAGTGTGTATCAATGATTTTAATTTTGAGATTTAATGAATAAAAATAGCTTCCATTAAATTTGATGCTTGTAGCTTGATTTCAGAAGTAGATTCATATTCTAGTGTGTTAAGGATTAATTTAATTATTGAAGTTTGATATTTCCGTAGCTAGATTAGTAGTGTGAGTTATCTTTATCAAAGAGGCAAGTTCTAGGTAAATTTAAATTCTAGTTAGGCAATTGCTTCAAATTAATTTATTGAATGAGTGAAGAAATTAGGGTTAAGATAAGTTTACAATTATAAGTGAAAATTCAAGATTGATTGATTCATAGAATAGAAGCACCATTTTCTTGATTGAGTTTTCCTTATTTTGTTCCCTTGTGTGATTAAGTAGAATTTTGCAAGTCTGTCATGCCTTTCATTGAGCCAGGGTTTGGTGAAGTAGACTAAAATTCATTTTACAAGAGTGTTGAAGAATTTCAATTGTAGGAATCAGAGTTGAGTTGTTTATTTCATTTGATTAGGTGTGTGCATAGTTGTTAAGCCCTTATATTAATAGTGTAGTCCCTTATTATGTTAGTATAACCCCACTTATTGTTATTGTTGTACCCCGGTAACCCCCATATTGTTATTATTGTGCCCTTACATTATTATTGTTAGGTCGGCTAGGATTACATTGTGGCCCCACTAGGATTATATTGTGGCCCCATGGACTCCTATATATAGAAAGAGGTTTTGTTCATTTGTATCATCCAAGAATTGTTCATTTATGTAATGTATTGGAGGTTTCCCCCTCGAAGTGGCTTATTTCTAAGGCGTTCATATCTCTTTTCTTCTATTTTTGGAGCTGGTTACACAACATTTGGTATCAGAGCCTTTGGATTCTAGCGTTTCATTGCTCCAAACAGGTCATCGTGGAATTTGCGCTATAAATTTTTTTCTAAGACGTTTCAGAAGCTGAAATTTTTAGGGTGCGAAGCCAAAATCCTGAGGAAGATTATCTAAAAATTTCAGAGCTTGGTTCACAATATTTTCGGAGATATGATCTATGGAAGTTAGCTCTTTTTTCAGGCTCCTAAACAGGTCATTGTGGAATTTGCGCTATAAAGTTTTTTCTACGAAGGTTTAGAATCTGAAATTAATATGGTACGAAGCTGAAATCTTGAGGAAATTCGTAAAAAAATTTCAGATCTTGGTTCACAATATTTTTGGAGATATGATCTGTTGAATGTAGTGCTTTTTCAGGCTCCTGAATTTCATCTCAAAGAGGTGATCATGGGAAAAGTTCAATAACTCTCTCTCTGGGCATCGGATTGGAGTATCGTAAATATTGGTCATAAGCACACGGACTTTAGTTTCTTGGCTATCAATTTCAGAGACAAAGGATGAAACAGTGACACGTGACAATTCGTACAAGTTTGCTCTACTGATCCAGTCTAAAATTAGGTCATTGTGGGAGATTGGACACAACTTTGTCTTGGAGAATCCAAATCAGGTCAGACCTGTGGCATTCAAAAGAGAATTCATAGGGCTACTTCAGTGATAAATTTCAAATATTTAAGGGCCATAATCGCAGAGATAATCCAATTTCAATATCGAGCTCCTCAAAAGCAAGAAAAATGTGTGTATTGTTTTTTCCGAATTGCGTAAGTCTTGTTTGAAGAATCAAGTTGAATTGATTCCAAGGGCATATTGAAGAATTTTTGTCAGTAATGGGTTCTATTATGCCTCCAAAAATTAATTCCATACCCATTAAGCCCTCAGAAAGCTATACTATGACGCATGAGGAGGAAGAATTGCAATATGAGATATCAAAATTACGGTACCAAGTGCAACAAATTTCGATCTTACGAAGAGCAACTGAAGATGACATAGATGGTTTAAAAGAAAAAATGAAGGCTAATTTGGATGGTTTGAAGGATCAAATAAAATCTACTATGGATGATAAAGTAGTGGAATATCACATCAAGCATCAACAACAAGTTCTCCAACTCTTAAAGGATAACCTAACTTTGGTGCAAAAACAAATGAAACAACTGGAAGATAAAAATCACATCGAAAGAAGTTCTGAAGGAGTCACAGAAACAAGAACGCAACAAGTACAATTAATTTCAGATTATCTCAGCAAGTGGAAGAAATTTCCTGTAGAAGATTCCACATGGGAGGATGAGAATTTTATACAGAAGCATCAAGAAATAATCAAGCGTTGAGGACAACACTTGTTTGAAGGAGAGGGGCATGTTAAGTCCCTATATTAATAGTGTAGTCCCTTATTATGTTATTGTAGCCCCCCTTATTGTTATTATTGTACCCCTGTAACCCCCATATTGTTATTATTGTGCCCTTACATTATTATTGTTAGGTCGGCTAGGATTACATTGTGGCCTCACTAGGATTATATTGTGGCCCCATGGACTCCTATATATAGAAGGAGGTTTTGTTCATTTGTATCATCCAAGAATTGTTCATTTATGTAATGTATTAGAGGTTGCCCCCTCGAAGTGGCTTATTTCTAAGGCGTTCATATCTCTTTTCTTGTATTTTTGGAGCTGGTTACACAACAATAATTCCTTAAGAGAATAATTCTTAGATAATTTCTTAACTAGCATCCTCCTTTTATTTATTGTTGAAAAGCATTGAAGTTTGTGTGTGTGGAGCTCCTATCAGTTTAGGGTTTTCAATTCCAAGTGAATTTTTATGGTTTAATGCAAGATTGATTCTGAGATTTTAATTTCAAGATTTATTAGATTTAATTTCAATATTTTTTAGTGTTTATTCAAATATTGGTTGAAGACAGATTTGCAGTGAAGAACTAGGTTTCCATTCAAAGTACAAATTTCCTTTAAAGAGAAGAATTGGATTGATTCAATATGTTGATATTTTCAGTCCCCCATTGAATCCTTGACAAGAAATCTCTTTCGTTGGGCCTGAAAAATTCATTTTTTGTTTATCGTTGCCCTCTCCCGGCCTCAAAATTGCATAAAAGGGGCCTAAAAACCCACTATCGAAAGTATATTAGGCCTTAGACCCTTTTCGCCAAGCCCCTGCGCCCTTTTTCCTTCCACATGACCCAGTCCCAAGACCAGGAGCTATTCCAGAAGGCGCTTATCAAATATATGCATCGGGCACATTTTGAACCATCGATCTGTACAGATCGGACGACGTTTGTTCACCTCCGCCACACCCATAACCCGCCTGGCTACCGTTCGATCAAACTGTGAAATCAATGGTTCGCCGCCTACCTGTCCTGGTGGTCCCCAGGCCCGCTGCCATTGCAAAAATTGATGGTTTATATCGTACCACCTTCCAAGCGGCAGGCGGTATTTCTCAAATCCGAGCGATTCCACATGCCGTCTGACACGTGGCTCAACGCACTATTGCAAAACTGCCCTCCATCACACGTTATTGTTCAGTCAAAGTCACGGAGTGATATGCATATCATCCGTCCGATCCAGGGTGATCCATCCGACGGTCATCGCGCTCCGAAGCTGCACAAGTTTTAATCCACAACAAATGCACCCCTGGCCCACTGTCCATCGCCTTCGACGCTCTTTCAACCATCGATCTCCTCCCGAGATCCGACGGTCTAGATTTGATCGCCCCCGCCTTTGATCGGTCCCACCATCAGCACTCCACGTCATCCTTTCCACATAGTCTTTTGTACGTCCACCCGTCACCGTTCCATGTGTTCATCGCCTTTCTACTCCGCCATTTATATATTCCATTTATGATTCATATTTTAATGTTTTACATCAAAACCTTTCGAACAGTCCATTCATCCTCGCTACGCTGCATTTTCCGCCACCCTGCATCGTTCCACCATTTCTCCATGTCCTCAGCACCATTCCCATCTACCTCGCCACATCCACCATCCCTGTGCCCGGTTTTTCTAACAAGTTTGCGGATTTTGCAGGGTTTTAGCGATGGAAAACTGTTATAATTTGCAGTCTCGATTGCAGTAGCAGAGCACATCAAAGGACTATTCTTCAAAAGCTGCAATTATGAAGCAAAGTTTAGGAAGTCGTTATGACAAGACCTCCATTGAAGAAGCAGGGTTAAATTCTATCAAACCCTCCAGAGTCACTCGAATACAAAGATTGCGCAGATCCAGACATAAATACCGCAAGCAAAGAGTATCAGGGGGAGGTAGAGAATTAAAGGCATGAAATTGAAGATTTTTGAGCCTGAGCCCACCTTTTGAAAGCAGAGTACTAGGTCGAAGATCCTGTAGATCACTCAAAAGATACAAGCACAGAAAGCATTACTCTCAAGATTTTATTTCAGCAGAGTTTTCTCTTCAGGAAAGGATGGAATGTCCTTGTGATTTTAATTCTATGCCATGTCCCTGAAGAGACTTTGATCCAGTGCAATTACTTCAGAAAGCTGGCAGCAGAGTACCTACAGCACTACAGAGCTGTCAAGCAGTATGGGCTGGCACTTTTTCACTGTTTTGTTTTAATGAGACAATTAAATATTCATTACCTACTCCCTTATGGAGCTTTCTTTCCCTCCTATAAAGCTCCCGAAGAACAAATGATTTAGTGTTCTAGATTTTATCAGAAAAATATGCAGTGAAAGGCTTTTTGTATACATTTTGTAAAGCTCTTGTATGAATGCTCAAAGCCCATAGGGTCTTAGTGAGGAGGATTTCCATCTGTTAAAGAGGATTCTGGTCTTTGGTATTTCACAGTCTGTAACTTTCTCTTATGTGTTATTTTAATAGATAATTTCATTTCATCCATGTTTCCTGTATCATGTTTTGGAATGCGAGTGGCTCACTGATTTTTGGTATGGATTCATCCTAGTTGATGCCCATGCTCGGATTAGTCAAGCGCTTTAAATAGGGTTCATGCATGATATTCTATTTCATATACACTTCATTCATATTTCTGCTATATTAGTTGCTTTGGGAGGGTGTTTTTAAAAAGCTATTATCATGTATGGATTCTTAGTTTGGTAAGCCCATGCATGGTGGTATTGTGTATCTGGATATCAGCTCAATGTTGACTAATATCTTCTCAACATTTCTTTCATTACATACACCTTCTTATAATTGATATCTGTGACATATTACTTGAATTGGCCCGCTTTGCAGTAAACTGTCTCTGAATTGTCTGTTACTTTCATATTAGATTTATGCACTTTGCCTCTGCAGTATCTCTTTCTCTGTGTCATTTTCTGAGGGTCTTGGTCCCATTCTAGTTTATTTCCCTATTTATAGGAGATATCATGTGAGCTGAAGTCGACAACTTCATACATTACATTATACGCTCCTTGCTATGCTAAGATGTCCTAGGCACTGGTCTATCACAACTCTAGGTTGTCTCTAGGAGCGACAACATATTTCTGGTGCTATTGCCGAGAATGAATTTAAGAAAATTAGAGTCCTTGGGCCTCAAAAAAACCCTATTCACTCTCTAAGTAGGTGAGCATAGAGAGTTGAGAGTTGTAGATCCCTCACCTTGGCGACTCCACATTTGTTTATTTGATAAATCTATTTGCAGTCCTGGCTCCTCGAAAGCCACACCTGAGGTAAGATACGTCTAAGCCAAAGACACCTTCATTGTCTGACCCTAAAAAGATCATACATAGAAGAAATTGGAGGGAAAGAAAATCAGTCCATTCTAAGATTCCCAAGTTCTCTCAAGAAGACTTTCCGTCCTCCTCCTCTCAATATTCTCAATTGCAAATTCCCGACTCCACTGTCGGAGATACCGATTACTATTCAGATAGTCCACCCCGAGGAGGTGTCCAATCTAAAGATAACCTTCATCCTACCCCTGAGGTTGAAGAGGTCAAGGAAGTCACTGAAGTATCTGTTATTAATAGACTATTATTACCCTCAACATCTCAAGCTGCAGTTGAGTATATTCCTATTACTATTCATACACCACTTCCACCTCCTCCTCCACTACCTCCACCCCCTCCAATGGAAAATGTTCCAGCCTTCTTGTTGAATAAATATGCTCCCTTGGAATTACCCCAAGTGTTGAATGATATGCCCCAGGATTATCTGAAGATCTTGCCCAAATTCAACGGGGAAAATGAAATTGATGCTCAAAAACATCTTGAGACTTTATGCTCTTTTGCAGAGAATTTTAATGTGGAACATTTAGATGTGGTCTTAAGACTTTTTGTGCAATATCTAGATGGTGAAGCTCGAAAATGGTTTCAGACTTTGGCAAGTCATTCTATTACCACTTGGGATAATATGGAAGATACATTTCTCAGAAAATGGGGGGAGAAGAAAGATCATGGAAAATGTCTTACTGACTTTAATACACTCAAGAAAAGACATAATGAAGGGGTATCATAATTTATCAAGAGATTTAATAAATTGTATCTGAGTCTCCCTGCTGATATGAAACCTCATCAAACTGCTGCTAAAGTTGTTTTTGTAGCAGCCTTTGATTCAGAATTTGGTTTCTCTCTCAGAGAAATAAAACTTGCTACTCTAGATGATGCTCAGTCAGATGCACTAGAAATTGAGGCAAATTTTGCCTCCACTGGAAAATTAAAGGGAAAAACTGAACAAGATACCAGAAGAAGGGGCAAAGTGGAGGTATCTACCTCCTACCAAGATAAGGACTCAGCTAATGATAGAATGGAAGAAATGAGCAAATTGATTAAAAAAATGGTCAAGCTGGAATTGGAGGCCAAGAATTCAGCCCCCAAGAATTTCCACAATGCTCTAAACATATGTTACAATCCTCAGTACAGGAAACCACCCCTGAAAATATTGCCAAGGGAAACAAAAGAACAACAAGATCAAGTACCACACCCATTGTACCTGGAAGGTCCAGTAGATGATTCTACTGAAGATGTTGCCTATGAGCTAGAGGATGAAAATCTTTCTTTTTCAAATAATGATGAGGTAGAATGCCCAGTGCAAGATAGTGATGGAACCGAGTCCTCATTACAAGAAGAGGAAAAATCTAGAGACACAGAAGACTCGGAAATTGATTACTGTTGTAAACAATTTTTTGATTTCATGCAAGCACAATTCAATAGAAAATATGATCTCAGATCCTCTAGAAAGAGGACTCGTACTCAAGACCAAGAAGAAGAAGCACCACTTCAGAAGGATGCACCCACTCAGAAGGAATCACCAATGTAGAAAGCCACAGACAAAAGTAAGGGCTCTCTAAACAAACCTTTGCAATCTAGTGATCAAATTCCTTCCTCTTCAAAAGCAGTCATTCCCCCTAATGCCAAGTTTGTGTCTAAAGAAGTCAAGTCCCTAGTTGAAAATAAAGAGTCAAAAGAGGCTGTGATAGAAAATTCCCCTCCTGCTTTCAGTCTGCAAAAGGAACTTGAAAAGGTCAAAATCCCAGTCCCCTTGATTGAACTGTTGAAACAGCCAGCATATCAATCTCAAGTCACCTCTTTCACGCTCCCTCCAGAAGCACCAATCATCCTAGATAGTCTCAACCTTTAAGAGGAAAGACCCATGGTAGTGTTTGGCCCACATGTCGAAGATATAGATCCCTCTACTCCTCCCTTCTATGTGTCTCTAGTGATCCATGACCTGCTATTACATAACTGCGTGTTAGATTCTGGAGCTTCCCATAATCTTATGCCTCTGTTAGTTATGGAACAACTAGGTTTACAAATCAAACGTCCATATAAAGATCTCTATTCATTTGATTCCAAAAGAGTTAAATGCTTGGGGATGATCAAGGATTTGGTGGTCAATTTGGCCCAAATCCCAGCAAAAGGTGTGGTCATGGATATTGTGGTGGCTAACATCCCAGCTCGTTTTGGTATGTTGCTGTCAAGGTCTTGGGGAACAAAAATTGGTGGGTCAATCAAGTTAGATTTAACATATGCCACTATCCCAGTTTTTGATGGCCAAGAGAGGAGGTTGTACAGGGAGACTAGATTTGTCAAGATGGTGACTAAGGCTGACAACTCCGTAAATTCACCAGTCTACAGTAAAGAAGGATATTTCTCATGCTTGATGTTGGAAGAAGACCAAGATTTCGCTTATGAACCATCCTTCTGTCAGATTAATACTGAGCAGCCTTCAGAGAGCCATGAAATAGGAATCTGGACACTTCATTTTGATGGAGAAAATTCAAGAGAAGGTAATGGAGATGGAATATTATTGATTTCTCCTACAGGAAGGTGGGTTCCATTGTCCTTCAAGCTAGAATATGAAGCCACTAATAATGTGTCTGAATATGAAGCACTTCTGTTAGGATTGCAGACATCCAAGAATATGAACATAAAAAGCTTAAAAGTTCTGGGAGATTCAGAACTGGTGGTCAGACAAGTCAGGAATCAGTGTCAGAACAAACAACCTAGGCTAAGGGCTTATAGGAATGAAGTTTGGGACATGGTAGAAAATTTATTCTTGGCATTCAATATCCAATTCATGCCCCGAGAATAGAATAGGATGGCTGATTCCCTTGCTGTAGCTGCTAGTACATTCTGACCACCTCAGAACCCTCTTTTAAGGTATGAAATTTAGGTGCATTATCGGCCTTCAATCCCAGATAACATCAAATACTGGCAGGTATTTGAAGATGAAGAACAGATGAAGAGATTCCTGGAGACAGTAGGAGAATTCTCAAATATGGAGATTGATGCTGATGGTGAACAGGGTGAATCTGAAGATACTTCAGAAAGAAATTGGGAGGAGAAAGTGGCAGGTAATAAAGTGTTGCAATTGAAGGGAAACGTTATACCTAGAGGGCTGGTGCCTCTAGAAATATTATTTGACAAGAATGATGTCCCACTGCAGCCAGGCAAAGTGGTCGAAGAGAATCAGGTAGAAGACCTGAATTTGGGTACTGAGGCTGACCCCAAAATTGTAAAACTGTCCAGGAAGAGCCCTGGAGAATATAAAAAGCTATATCAGAAATTGTTTCAGTCTTACAAAGATGTGTTTGCATGGTCCTATCAGGATTTGAAAACTTTTGATATCAATATAATGCAGCACAAAATTCCACTAAAGGAAGATGCAAAACCTCATAAGCAGAAGCTCAGACAAATAAATCCCTTGCTGCTTCCTTCTATTGAGAAGGAAATCAAGAAGCTGTTAAAGGCCAAAATAATTGTGCCACTGAGGTACTCTGAATGGGTAGCAAACCTATTCCCTGTCCGGAAGAAGAATGGGGAAATAAGGTTGTGTGTGGATTTTAGAAATTTAAACAGATCATCCTTAAAGGATAATTATCCACTGCCTAAAATGGATCACATCCTGCAGAAGGTGGTTGGAGCTTCTAGGATGTCAATGATGGATGGATTCTCCGGTTATAACCAGGTGGCTGTATTTCCAGAAGATCAAAAGAAGACCACTTTCACCACACCATGGGGTACATGATGCCTTTTGGATTGATTAATGCAGGGGCCACTTTTCAGAGGGCCATGGACATCACTTTTGTTGGGGAGCAGGATAAATTCTTGGTGGTCTACCTCGATGATATCATTGTGTTTTAAAAGAATGATACTGAGCACATTGAGCATCTGCGTAGAACCATTGAGAAATGCAGAAGGTATGGTCTCTCCCTAAATCCTCAAAAGCCTTTATTTGCATCAGAAGAGGGTAAAATTTTGGGACACATTGTGACTAAAGATGGGGTGAAAATAGACCCTAAGAGGGTAGAGGTTATAAATGGTATATCTTTCCCCAGAAATAAGAAAGAGGTGCAGGTATTTCTTGGGTGCATTAATTTCCTAAGAAGGTTTATTCCTAACTATGCTGAGATAGTTAGGCATATAACAGACATGCTCAAGAAGAATAATGAAGTAAATTGGTCACAAGAATCACGAAAGGCATTTACCAAGATAAAAAATGCTTTTGCAGAAGCTCCTATGCTAGCTGGGCCAGATTATGACAAACCTTTTATGATCTTTTCCTTTGCATCACCTCATACAATAGCAGGAGTTTTATTGCAGAAAAATGAGGAAGGGTATGAGAAGCCTATTTCATTTTTCAGTCAGGTGCTCCATGATGTAGAATTAAAATACAACATATTGGAAAAGCAAGCATACGCCCTAGTGAAATCCCTCAAAGCATTCCATGTATATATCTTGCAATCCCACATCACTGCATTTGTGCCTGCAACTCTGGTAAAAGATATCCTTATTCAGGGGGATAGTGAAGGAAAAAGGGGGAAGTGGATTGCCAAAATACAAGAGTATGACTTAGACATTCGCCCTACTAAGCTGATCAAAGGACAAGGGATTGCCAAAATATTATCTAAATCAAACTATCAGGCCCTGGGCATAAATTTGTCCATAATAGAAAGTGAGGAATTTGAGGAGAAAGAAGAACGACATGGAATTGGGGTAGCTACTCCAGAAACACATATGAAGTAGCTCACCAGTCAGTGGTACAAAGAGATAGTAGAATATCTCCTCACACTCAGCTGCCCTCCAAGTTGTGATAAAAATAAATACAGAGCGTTGTGATTGAAATCACAGAAGTACATAGTCGCCAATGGCCGGCTATATTGGCGAGATCCCTCAGGCATCCTACTCCTGTGTCTCACAGAGGATGAGGTAGAGAGTATTATGGCTGAATTCCATGAAGGAATTTGTGGTGGACATTACAGTTGGAGGGCCACTGCTCACAAGATCTTGAAGGCTGGTTTTTACTGGCCTAAACTATTTGGAGATGTTTTTACTTGGGTCAGAGCTTGTGAGAAGTGCCAAAAATTTGCTGAACGACAAAAGTTAGCAGCTCTACCCTTGATTCCCACTCATGTAGATGAACCATTTAAGAAATGGGGAATCAATTTTATAGGAGAGATACACCCACCTTCAAGTGGACAACATAAATTGATATTAACGACCACAGATTACTTTACAAAATGGGTGGAAGCCATACCTGCAAGGAATGCTACAGACGCCGTAATAATAAAATTCATGGAAGAAAACATCATATCCAGGTTTGGCTGCCCGGCCAGAATAGTGACTGATAATGCACAGGCCTTCAAGTCTAAAAAGTTTGTGAACTTCTATCAGTAGTATAACATCACACTAAGTCACTCTACAGCCTATTATCCATAGGGAAATGGCTTGGCAGAGTCTTCCAATAAGACCCTGGTAAGGGCGCTGAAGAAGGCTATAAATGAGAATCAGAAAAATTGGGATTCCCAATTGAAATTTGCTCTATGGGCCAATAAAATTACTAGCAAGAGAGCAACTGGGAAATCCCCATACGAATTAGTATATGGGAGGGCCGCAGTATTTCCAATTCAATTAGCCCTACCAGTAGCCCGATTCATGCAAGAAATTCAATAAGAGCCTGATGATATGATCAGGAGAATAAACCAGCTGGTGGAATTGGAAGAAACACACAATCAAGTGAATCAAAGGATGAAAGAGTATCAAAAGAAGATGAAACACCTCTTTGATCAGCATGCTAAGGACAAGAAGCTGCATATTGGTGATTTGGAGCTCAGATGGGATATCCAAAGAGCTGAAAAAGGTAAACATGGTAAATTCGACCCCCTTTGGTTTGGTCCTTTCAAAATTGTGGAACAGGGGGGCAATAATACTTTCAGGTTGGAGAATTTACAGGGTGACTTGTTGGATACCCCTGTAAATGGTCAATTCCTTAAACTCTATTTCTATTTCTGACTCAGGCTGAGAAAGCCTGGTGTATTATAGTGTATATTAGTTTACTGTTTCATTTTTGTTCAAATAATGTGGGTGTTATTATGAATCATAAAGTGAAAAATAAGGTTGCTGAAGAGCAGAGCCCACACAAAAGAGTATATGATGGTCTACGAAGTTATCGACATGTTCAGGGATGAACGTGTCATCCCCAGATGGAGCCGATGTTGATCTTTTCAGTCCCCCATTGAATCCTTGACAAGCAATCTCTTTCGTTGGGCCTGAAAAATTCATTTTTTGTTTATCGTTGCCCTCTCCCGGCTTCGAAATTGCATAAAAGGGGCCTAAAAACCCACTATCGAAAGTATATTAGGCCTTAGACCCTTTCCGCCAATCCCCTGCGCCCTTTTTCCTTCCACATGACCCGGTCCCGAGACCAGGAGCTATTCCAGAAGGTGCTTATCAAATATATGCATTGGGCACATTTTGAACCGTCGATCTGTACAAATCGGACGACGTTTTTTCACCTCCGCCACGCCCATAACCCACCTGGCTACCGTCCGATCAAACTGTGAAATCAATGGTCTACCACCTGCCTGTCCTGGTAGTCCCCATGCCTACTGCCATTGCAAAAACCGGTGGTTTATATCGCACCAACTTCTAAGCGGCAGGCGGTATTTCTCAAATCCGAGCAATTCCACACGCCGCTCGACACGTGGCTCAGCGCACTATTGCAAAACCACCCTCCATCGCACGTTATTGTTCGGTCAAAGTCACGGAGTGATATGCATATCATCCGTTCAATCCAGGGCGATCCATCTGACGGTCGTCACGCTCCGAAGCTGCACAAGGTTTAATCCACAGAAAATGCACCCCTGGCCCACTGTCCATTGCCTCCAACGCTCTTTCAACCATCGATCTCCTCCTGAGATCAGACGGTCCAGATTTGATCGCCCCCGCCTTTGATCAGTCCCACCATCAGCACTCCATGTCATCCTTTCCACATAGTCTTTCGTATTCCACGTGTTCATCGCCTTTCTATTCTGCCATTTATATATTCCATTTATGATTCATATTTTAATGTTTTACATCAAAACCTTTTGAACAGTCCATTCACCCTTGCTACGCTGCATTTTGCGCCACCCTACATCGTTCCACCATTTCGCCATGTCCTCAGCACCATTCCCATCGACCTCGCCACATCCACCATCCCTGTGCCCGATTTTTCTAACAAGTTTGCAGATTTTGCAGGGTTTTAGCAATGGAAAAATGTTATAATTTGCAGTCTCGATTGCAGTAGCAGAGCACATCAAAGGACTATTCTTCATAAGCTACAATTATGAAGCAAAGTCCAGGAAGCCGTTATGACAAGACCTCCATTGAAGAAGCAGGGTTAAATTCTATCAAACCCTCTAGAGTCACTCGAATACAATTATTGTGCAGATCCAGACATAAATACCATAGGCAAAGATTATTAGGGGGAGGTAGAGAATTAAAGGCATGAAATTGAAGATTTTTGAGCTTGAGCCCACCTTTTGAATGTAGAGTACCAGATCGAAGATCATGTAGATCACTCAAAATATTCATGCACAGAAAGCATTACTCTCAAGGTTTTATTTCAGCAGAGTTTTCTCTTCAGGAAAGGACAGAATGTCCTTGTGATTTTAATTCTATGTCGTGTCCCTGAAGAGACTTTGATCTGATGCAGTACTCTAGAGAGTGGCCCCGATGCCAGAGTACTTATAGCACTCTGAGCCACCAGCGATGGGCTAGCACTTTTCAGGTTTGTTTTAATGATGGATCTAAATGACTAAGTACCTACTTACTTTTAATTATTTTCTTTCCCTCTATAAAGCTCCCGTGAAACCAAATGATTTAGGGTTCCAGTTTTATCGGAAAACTTCTCACGGTGAAAGGCTTTTGTTATACATTTGCAAACAGCACTGAAGGCTGGAGCCCATAGGGTCTCGATGAGGAGGACAGAGTTCAGTACAAGAGGATAGAGTGTTTAGTATTTAGTGCCTCCACTTTCTCTTATGTGTTAACAATATATATACATTGGAACACCTAATCCTACATGGGTAGGTGTGGAATGCGAAAAGTCACAATGGAGTCCAAGTGACCTTGGAATATGAAACCAAGAGTCACACCATTGTACTATAAATGTACATCTTTGTATAATGGAAAATAAGAAAGCCTCACGCTTATCTTTCATTGTGTGTTAAGTTTCTTGTGTGTGTGTTATTCTTCCTCATACACCATGTGTGTGCTTCAACATGGTGTTTAACATGGTATCGGAGCCATGGTGTTTGCTGGCCCTGCTCCACTTTGAATGAGCCATTTGTGTTTATGACATGCATATCTGCAAAACTTCTTGAAATTTTTGCAGCACTCAGTGATTTTGCAGCAGTGATTTTGCAACATTCAGAAGTGTTTTGAAGAAGGAGCAGCATTCAGAAGAAAGAGCAACATTTAGAATTTGTTTTGAAGAAGGCAACACTACCCATCTGAAGGTTTTCATTCTCATTTTTCCTGCAATTTCTATTAATTTCTGCATTGAAGAGTTGCTGGAAAACACTGTTTAAAGAGGGTTTTTGAAGTAGAAGTTTCTGGCTTTTTAATGGAAAAGAATTTTGAGTTTTTCTGCTGCTGAGCTATTTCTGGGTTTTAGTGTTGAAATAATTTGGAAAATTCTGCAATTTTGGGTTTCTCTGCTATTGAAAAAATTCTATTGTTGCCCTCATTTCTGCACTTTGTCCATTCTGCTATATATTCGAAAGGAAGAAAATTCTGCTGCTGGAAGAAAATGTAGATGTTCTGTTCTTCTCTGCTGTTTTAAAAAATAAAAAAAAATAAAAATAAAAAATAAAAAATAAAAAAATTGATTCAAGCTCTTGGCCTTCGGCCCTAGACCTACGCCTCCTCACTGTACATTACATTCTGGGCACTCTGCCCCTCGGCCCTCACGGCCTCCCTATTTGCATACTCCTTGCTCCCTCACCTGCGCTCCCAATCCACCATCTAACACTCGATCTGCAATCTTCCAACACTCCTAACACTCTCCCACCCATCCACCATTCCCCACCTCACGCCGGCTCTCTCTGCATTAACCTTACCGTGCGCCCTCCTCCACTGTTATACGTCCTCTCCATTGCAACATACAGTCCCTCTCCTACCAGCTTAACGCCCCCATCACAATTCGTTTTTTTTAAATTTTAATATACGCCCCCTCACAATCAAACTCCCAACTCTCCAACGCTCACCTCAAACGTTACCTCTCATTCTACAAACAACCTCCCTTCCTCTTCTAATCCGCCCCCCTCCCATTACTCACGGCCCATCCTTGCAAAGGCTACCTACACTCACTGATCTTCTGCCTTTGGCCCACGATTACCACGCCCTCCTCTACGATTAAACAATCCCAACGCTATGGCCTTTCGGCCTCCCCTCCCTCATTCGCCCTGTTCCCTTGTAATCAACGCTTATTACTCAATCCTTACCTGCCTTACTCTCCCTTAACCTGCAGTCGACCACGCCCTACCCGTGGCACCATTACTCCACGGCTCCTTTCACACGCGGCCTATCCTCTACCCTCTGCGTCGAACACCTTACCCACTTCAACTCATAACCGGCCTCCCTCCATTAATACAACAGTCCGCCCCTCATTCAATTTTTAAAATTCGATCTAATCCCCTCCCCAGTTTTAATAAATCCCTTTCCCATTTTGATTTCTTAATATCCCTTCTTTCCTCCTATTAAAATTCCCCTACCCTCCCTTTTTTTAATTCGACTTCTAAATTTTTTTAAATCCCTCCCTTTTTAATAAACTACCCCCCATTATTTTTTAAATCCCTTCCCTTTTAATAATTCTCCCTCCCATATAAATACATTACCCCCCAATCCCTTTTTTAATAATCCTTTTTAACATTTCCCTTAAATTCCCTTCCATTTTAAAATATTTCCCATTTTTAATTAATTTATTTTTTAATTAATTTTTATTTAATTAATTAAAAAAAAAAAACAGCAAAGAGAGAGGAGAGAGAGAGGAAGAAGACTTGAAAAGCAGAAAGGAAGAAGAAATGGCATAATGAGAAAATGACGAAATGACAAGAAAATTGCAGATTTTACATTGTGATTTGTGGCATTGACATAAGGGTGATTTTTTTGAAGAAATTGACATTTGAAGACAAGTTTGGCATTATTGAAAACAACTCTTTGAAGGAAAATTCCGCTGCCTTAAAGACTCTTTGCATAGTGTTTTCAGCTGCACATTTACAAATTATTTTTGCAGAGATATTGACATTGTATTTTGAGTGGAATTTGCCTCTTCATAGTTGCAATCAGTGTATTTGAGTTGTTGATGTAAGTCACTGTTGATTTCCCTCCATCATTCGAGGAGCACACTTTGTACTTTGAGAATTTCTTGAGTCATTTGTATTTGTTGTTGAATCGCATTGTAAACGGGTGCATTTTCGGTTGAAGCCGACACCCTCTCATTTTTTGAGCCTAAGTTGTTGAAATGGCCAAAATCATTGAGGTATTAGTGTTGTTGAATAACCTCATTCATTCAAATGTTCATGATATGGTAAAAATGAGCAAGGATGCTCTTTGTAAAATTCACAGTTGTTTGCTAGATGCACATGAAAAGATTGAGTTTTTGCAGTTGGAATCTCAGCTCCAACAAGACGAACTTCAGCAAAAGAGTCACCATTCTGAACCTGTTTCTGTTCAGAAGATTTTGAAGGAATATCATCAGAAGAAAGAAGATAAAATTGCAGATGATTCACATTCAGTTCCTTGTACTAGAGCACATGTACATGCAGATGCAGCCGCTCTACCTGCACTTCTCAAGCCCATCATCAGACCTTGGGAAGAGCTTGTCCACAACAAGCACCGAACTGGTCTTGGATATGACAAGGATGTGTCCTTTCATATTCCAGACTACACAAAGCCCATCAAATTTCAGAGTGCCGGATTTCTATATGACAGTTCACCTACAGCTGTTCCAGATCCTGCCCCACAACAACAATCACAGATTGAGAAATGCCAACACTGTGATCAAGTTGGCCATATGAAAGATCACTGTTTTGATCTTCATCCATGCAAGCACTGTGGTCATGTTGAAGCCTAGAAAATCTCTGCTTCAAACATCGGGGAAAACCACCCGGTCGGGACCTTAAGACAGCTCCTTTTCCGTTTGGTATGGTGGCTCCGACTGGATTTAAAGGACCAGTTTCCTTGTAACTAAATGGATTGGATTGGATGGGTGGAAATGGGACTAAACTAACTGAAATAAAACTATCTAATCTAAGCTAAATGCTGATTAAAGAAGTTCTAACATTAACCTGGGTAGCTATATGTGAATACAACTTAAGATTGTTCCAATTCAACAATAACCATGAAAATGTATTATTAATTAAATTGAAATGTGCGGAAACAAATAAAGATAACTTTGTTTAAAAAATTAAACAGAGTTATATAAACATATTTCATTCATCATTGTATACCATTTACATGTAACTATGAAAAATAACGTTTCAATTATACTCAGAAATGATATATAAAAGGAAACGTTGTGAAAACCAATATACATATAAATGATAGCAATTTTAAAATGAATATCATAAAACAAAAGAGATCAACAGTAAACAGATAGAAATACCTTGCTCATCTTGATGACTTCAAATGCAATCTGATACTCTATCGAGTAACTATAATGCAAAACCAAATTCCAAGGTACAGAAATGCAACACTTCAAAGATAATTCCGCATGAAAATCACCGGATGTGATCCTTTTCAAAAAAAATATAAGACAATGGAATACAGAAATGCAATCTCCAAGTCCAAAAATATTAAGATCCAGGACCCCTCTCTAAATGCATGAGAGGGGTTTAAATACTACTTAACTTACTCTAAAAATAGTTTATTACAAAAAATAAGGATTCGGTTCAATGACCGTCCTTTTCCTAGGCTAAAATACAGTGAAATTAAAACTAAATCTATCTATCTATGAAATTGATCTTTGATTTTGTAGGCATCTAGCATACTTTTGAGAAGATGCGGTTGACCGACTTCTGAATTCAACTGTCCTGAGAAGACAGAGTCGGAAAGCGTAGGAGCAATCTTCTCTGTAGCATTGATAATACAATTGAGTGCACTGTGCTGACTGTGTGGCTTTACCAAGTACATCCAGTATGAGTCCCAATTTAATCTTGTCAGCCCTTGGATGGATTTTACTCTTTCTTCTGCCTTTTGCCTCCATTCTGCTTGCAATTGATTTTCCTGTGGGAGATAACCTGGAACAATTTCAGAAATCAAGTTAGCTTTGTGTAAATTGTCATTTACACAATCAGTGAGAGTGTTTGCCGCTGTAGATGCCTCCTCTGTTGCCCTTTCTGCTCTTCTGATTTGTGCATCCCAATTACTGAACAATATTTCTTTGTGGTTTTCATTAATGATGGGTGCACCAGCTTTTCTGCCTTCTTCTGTCTTTTGCCATGCTAAATAATCATTGATCTTTTCATTAATCAAATCATAATAATTTCGTAGATCTGATGTGGCTGCATGTGTTCTGCTCAACCCCTCTTAGCTGCAAAAATTCCATTGCCAATATTTTTGAGAAACTTCCTCTTGTTGCGAGTAGTTGATTGTTCAAAGAGATGGTTTTACTGAAATGGTCTGGAGCTTAGGATCATCCCTTATGTTGTTCTTGGTTGTAGAGTTTGTTGTTGTAACTCTTCAAGTTTTAATTGTGCTTCCTGATTGGCCTGTACCTGTTGCAATTGTTGTTGCAGAGCCTTTATCTGTTCTTCTTTTTCATCCAACAAAAGTTGTATCTCAACTGCTTTATCAATGGTTGCAGAAGCATAAGCTCCTGTTATTTGAGATAATTTAGTGAGATTACGAGTAGGCTCTGTGGCAGGATCTTTCCATAAAACATCTACTTGTTCTGGTTCAGTAGCAATTGCACTTTCTATTTTTTCTCTTTTTCCTTTGTCTTTTAACTACTGCTTTGTATTTTGGGCTATAAAATACATCCAGAGGAGGGATGTCCTCTACATTAAGTACAATTTCAGAGGAGGGTGTGATTGGTGACCTTCTCCATTCTTTTAATTTGTCTTTGCTGTTCTCTGTCAGCTTTGATTTGTTTGAATGAGAGTGCTATTACATTTCTGGATCCTTCTACATTAATCAATTGATTAAAGGTTTCCCATTCTTTATCTAACTCCATGGTGACTGGCTGTTGCTGTACATTGGGTGAAGGAGGATTTTTTTGTTGAGAAATCAAAATTTGTTGTTGAGCGAGCTCTTTAGATTGTGCAGAATCTTTGATGGATTCTTCCATTTTATCTTCCATTTCTTTGGATGTATTGGAGTGTTCAGAATCTCTGTCAGATTTTGATTTGGATTTACCTGTGCTTGAACTACTGTTAAGACTAACACTAGGAGTTTTCTCCTTTGCAGGCTCTATGCGTAGATTATCCAAAGGAATAGTAATTAGTCTCCTTTCTCTGTACAACTTGAATTCCTGAAAATCCCCTGGAGATAGCTGCTCTCTAGCTGAATTCAAAACCTCTTTAAATGAATTTCTTGCTTGGAACATATCATCAAAAATATCTTGCTCCGCGACAAATTCCCTTACTTTGATTGCATTGGTAAAATTGTTAACAATATCATTTTGATCAAATAACCTTCTTCAGAATTTGAACAGCGGTAGCCATGTAACGTTGCCTATCTCATGAAATGCATGACCAATATCCAATAGTGAAAATGTTCCACATTTTATGGGAAATTGTCGCCAAGTGCCCTTTTTCTTGTCTTTTAAATCTTTTGTCATACCTCCCTGGCTACAGGTCTGATAAGCAATTTCCCGGGCTACAAGTCTATCTGGAACATATAAGGGTAAAACATGGGGAGAAGCATAACTTCCAAAAACCCTAATATAGGTGAACAATTCCTCCCCAAACCATCTTGCGACGGGAAGAATATCAACCTCTGTTTCTGAGGATAACCTCGGGGGATCCTTATTATACAATTTTTTGTACAATGGCAGCATGATTCCATGACAAATTTGGTAAAAATGGGGAACAAATTTAGATTCCCACAGTTCTTTATGGTACACATGAATGGGCAAAGGGTCTTGGATAGTCCATTTCTAGCCCATTACAGGGAATTTAGAGACATAGCAGATGGCGTCCATGACATAAGCAGATAAATAAAAAGGTGGATAAACCCGCTGGGAAACATTTCGTTTGGTCCGGTATTGAAAAATAGCAGTGGTCATAGTATCAGATAGGATTTTGGCCTAGTCTACAATTGTAGAATTAACGGCCGCATTCAACAAAGGAAGCCATTCGGGTAAAATCATATTTATGTCAGGCTTTCCAAAAAGCCTGCATAACATGGCAGCAGTAAAACAATAAGGAGAGGTAAGCGAACCCGTGCTGTACATACCTTGTTTGTTTTTCTTCAATGGTTCACTTCTTTTAGTCCACTACTTTGTGCATTCTGCCAAATTCGCGTGTTCTCTGGCAAAATCTTCCATGAATTTTTTGTTGTAAGTCGCCTGTGGTTCTGGCAGCTTATACATTAATCTCACATCTTCTATGGTGAATGACCCAATTAGCTCTTCAGATGGAGTCTTGAATTGCCTGTCTGAAATATCAGCGCTGTCCAGGACCCATCTCACCATGTCTGTGTATGGGAGAATCCTTGGCCTTGCTGCTATTCTATGTAGAAATGAGCAAGCCAAGTCTCTAAGATTTGCTTCAGATGAATCTTTGGAACCTGTTGTAGCTACAAATTTTATCACCACAGGGTTTTCATCTTCTAACAGATTGTACATTCCTTCCCACGTGGATATGCCGGCATCCTTGTTACAGGCGGTGTCTACGTATAGCGAAGCCATTTCTTTTTTCTCAGAGTTTGAGCTCTTCTCCTTCTTACCCATAGTGTATACCAGAAGCTTTGTATAGTAATTCGCTCCTTCGTGCCTGCGTTTTACGAATAAATGAGAGTAATGATATTAGAAAGGTGATGAGACTGTTTTGAATATGAACACGGATGAAATATAATATTTTAATTGTGAAACGACTTTCACTCTAAACACAATCTCATTTCACATTAATAATCAATCCAATCATTTAATATAATCATTAAAGCGCATAACGGATTTGACATATAGAAAGATTGCCTTGGGGTAGCGTGCCTACATGAATCTGCGACATTGCGATCTGCGATTTGCTGCGCAATATCGCAATATCGCAATGTCGCAATATCGCAATATGAAGTTGACACAGTCATAAAAAAATAGCGCAAAAACGGGAATTGCGCAATAGCGCAAAGCGCATATCGCAAAAATCACAAAAGCGCAATATCGCGAAATCGCATGATCGCATATTTGAAAAGAGCGCATAACGCAAAATCGCAAAAGCGCATATTTGAAAAGAGCGCAAAATATATTCATTAACCAATTCTGTTTTCTGCGCTATGCGATCTGCGACCAATGCATTTTATCAAAGGTATATATTATTTATGGATGCGCTATCTTGTTCAAAGAGCAGTTTTATTTAAAATCTATCATAAACTTAAGATTTTCGCAATATTCTTTCAAAGGGATTTTTATAGGTTTATGATAGAAAGTTTTATTTTCTAAGGCAAACAAATCCTAATTGTTTTTTGGATTTTTAACTAAGGGTCCTCATTTTATTTAGTATTATTACTAAAATAAAAAGGGGGGGTTGTTGCTAGCTACAACAATTGGCGATTCACTGGAAGAAACAGTTATCTCTGAAAAAATAAAATGAACATTCTATCTTTAGTAAGTAAAGATTTTTAAAGATGATGAAAACTATCTTAGGATAATTCAAATAAAATGTAACTATGAAAGGAAAATAAAAATCATTTCATAATTTCTTTCTAATTCCTTAAGAAAAATAAAAACATTTTGGGTTATCTCAAGCTTTGATTGGTGTTAATAATGAAGTAAGTGGATCTCTCCAAGTTTTGGTTTTATAATATACTCTATTGCCATAGGTATTGCCTCTGCTGCCAGCAAACGTTTATAGTCTCGACAGGGTTACCTTTAAACCATTAACCATTCATTGTCCCATCCAACTAAAATTATGACCTTTTAAAAGATAAATTCATAAGATCTATTATCTCATGTTTTTTTTTTTGTCTTTTATTTATTTTTTATTTTAAGAGCCATTGTTCTGGTTTGGTGGCCAGTTGATAACAATGCCACTCACCAGTTATAATTAAACTGAACAAGCTGGCTTGTGATGAGACCCCTTGTCTTATATCTATAAGCCATTACCCTGTTTTGGTATGCAGTATTGGTAATGTCAGTTTTATTACTCCTTATGAACATAGTAAGTCGGCTCATAATGAGACCTCTTATCTCTTAAAATTTTCGTATAATTTCTTAGAATTACATTCTAAAAAATCACAAATTAAATGGATGGGGTGAAATAGTTTAACCTTAAGAATGAATGGATGACAATTTTCAGAGTTTTTTGAGTTCCAAAACTTTGAAAAAAATCTTTACTTTTACAGATAACCTTTCTCTGCTTGATAAACTTATGATGATTTACATTTCTCTCAAGTTTTCAAAAGATCATGTAAATGATTGAAATAATATTTTCAAAGTCTTAACATCTTATTTTAAACTATTAAAAAACTGTAATCATTACTTTAAAATTCTTATTTACACAAAATAGATATTTATAATATTTTTCCGAAGAAATTTTCTTAAATAGTAAACAGTCAATCAGAGACTCATAAACAACCTTTATTTGCGAAAATAAAAACAATCAAAATCTGCAGAAAGAAATATGTACAGTTTAAGAAGGGGTTACCTCCTTAGGAAAATAATTTCTTCAAGATAAGCCCATTTACAGGAAGAGGTTCTCTCTTACCTGCTAGATCTTGGAGTATGAATGTATTTGAGCCTATCTTCTCAACGATCTGAAATGGTCCAAGCCACATTTTCTGAAATTTGGTATGTTTACCTTTTTCTTCGTGTGCTTTATCCCATTTCAAAACAAGATCACCAATTGATAAAAGTTTTGAGCCGGTAGAACTTGCATCAAAAGAAGATTTTACAAGCTGTTGATGTTTTTCATGAATAATTTTTGCTTTATCTCTATCTTCTTCTAATTTAAGGATTTGATCATATCTCAATTGAATGGATGATGAAGGATTTTCTTCAATAAACTGTACTAGGGATAATGATGGAAGAGTTAAATTTGAAGGTATCATAGCTTCTTTTCCATAAACCAGATTAAAAGGTGAAGTCCCTATTGAAGCTTTTTCAGTGATACGATCAGCCCATAACGCAAAGATTAAAGATTTATGCCAATTCTTTTGATTTTGATCAACGGTTCTTTTAATGATTTTGATAAGGTTTTTATTAGTGGATTCAACCAAACCATTACCTTGTGGATAATAATTTGTTGAATATTTTAATTTAAAACCTCTTTTGACTGCAAATTCAATTAAACTATTTCCAGAGAAGTAAGATGCATTATCAAAAACAAGAGCTTGAGGTACACCAAACCTGGTTATGATGAATTTATCTATGAAATCAATAATTGCATCAGAATTAGCTACCTTCAATGGGATTGCCTCTACCCATTTCGTAAAGTAATCAGTTGCAGTAAGGATGTACTTGTGCTGCTTGGAAGAATGAGGTACTATTTCACCAATAATGTCAAGCCCCCATTGTTCAAATGGTTGCTCAATAGTTACTGGTTGCAAAGGAAAAGATGGTTTCCTTTGTCTTCCACTTGCAGTTTGACAAATTTGGCACTTCCTTACGTAATCATGCGTATCTTTAAAAAGGGTAGGCCAGTAATAACCAGCACGAATTATTTTGTGAGCCGTGGTATCACCTCCAAAATGACCTCCTGCTGGTCCATCATGTAATTCTTGCAAAACCTTTTCAGCTTCAGTCTTTTCCAAACATCTTAATAAAATTGAATCATAATTTTTTCTAAATAACACATTATCAATGATCTGGTATTTAATAGCCTTTAACCTTAAAGCGCGTTTACTCTTATAGCTGAGATTAGAAGGAGCATACCCATTTTTCAAGTAATAGATAAGATCAGCATACTGAGATCCGGAATTTGTAACACTTATCTGACTTACTTGAATATCTTGATTTGGATCTTGATCTTCTGGTATGTTATGAGCTCCTGCCAATAATCTGCAAAAACCTTGTCCTCTAACAATCTTAGCTGGTTTAATATCAATATCATATTCTTGCAAGGCTGTTACCCAGTTAGCTCTCTTTTCTCCTACTTCTCTCTAAATTAATAATTGCCTCACTGCAGAGAATGGGACAATAATTTTTGTATGTGTTTTCAAGAGAAAAGGTCTGAAATGTTTTATTGATTTAAACACAGCAAAGGCTTGTTTTTCAACATCGAAATAATTAAGCTCAGCTCCTTGCAGATTGGAGCTAAAGAAAGAAATAGGTGCTTCGATTTCTTGATCATTGAGTTGTGTTAAAACGGCTGCATAAGATGTTTCAGTGGCCAGAGTATACAAAGTAAAATCTTTAGAAAAATCTGGGGTATTCAGTGCTGGTGCATTAATAATCGCTTGTTTAATTGCCTTAAAGGCTTCTTTCTCTTCATGCCCCCATTTGAATAGTGAATTCTTCTTGATCATATTTTGCATAGGTAAAACAATTAAAGAAAAATAAGGAATGAATCTTTTAACAAAATTGATCTGTCCAAGAAATGATTGCATGGATTTTTTATTATGTGGTAAAGAAATATCAGAAATTTCTTTCACTCTATCTGGATCAATATATATACCATCTTTTGACACAAAAAATCCTAAGAGCTTTCCTTCATCTAAAGCAAAGAAAGATTTCTTCGGATTTAAGGAAATACCAAACCTTCTACATCTTTCAAATATTTGTTTTAAGTCATGTATATGATTGGCTCTCTTCTTTGAAAATACTGTTATGTCATCTAGATAAACAACAACTAATTTATTGATCAGACCTTTGAATGCTATGTCCATGGCTCTTTGAAAAGTTGCTCCTGCATTTATTAGACCAAAAGGCATTTTCTGATAAGCGTAAGTTCCCCATTTTGTTCTGAAAGTTGTCTTCAATCTGTCATCTGGGTGAACTAAAACTTGATTATAGCCCGAAAACCCATCGAGGAAAGACATAATTTCAGAACCAGCTACCTTTTGAAGTATCTGTTCCATGGTTGGCAATGGGAAATTATCTTTTAAACATGCCTTGTTTAAATTTTTGAAATCAATACAGATTCTTATATCACCATTCTTCTTCCTTACAGGTACCATATTGGAAACCCAATTAGAGTGCCTGACTGGAAAAATGATTTTGGCTTTCAAAATTTTATTGAGTTCTGATTTGATTTGACTCTCGAGATTTGGATGGATCTTTCTCAACTTCTGTTGAACAGGTTTAACATCAGGAAACATTGGAATTGTGTGTTGGATAATTGAAGTATCATACGTTTTTAGATCATCATAATTCCAAGAAAACACATTTTTATATTTGTTCAGCAGTTTAATGAATGCACTCCTTTCCTCTGATGTTAAATTGAGTCCTAAATTAATGTTTTGAGGTTTAGAATCAGAACCAAGATTTACTAATTCAAACTTCAAAGTGGAACTTTGAAGTTTTGAATTAACAACTTTCTTGAATCTGTCTCTAATGTCATATAAATCCTCTAATTTAACAACAGATTTTGGAATGGGGTTTTCATTACCTTTTGAAGAAATTTGTAAATCATGATCATCTTCGTCAATAATTTGATCATCATATGATTTCTCTGAAGTCATGAAATTTAGAATATCTTGATCATGATAGAAAACTCTCCAAATTGTAACATTATCGGGGACAGATGGACGAAAAATCAATTCTACAGAAAACCTATCAGGACTAGAATCTTCAGCAGGTAGGATTTTAGATGCAACATTAGCTAAAAAGTCATCTGATGTATTCTGATTCCTAGGAATAGGAGAAATATTGAATGCTAAAAAATGAGTGGTGAGATCTTGCACTAGGGTTTGATAGTGTTTAAGATGTCCTGAAAGGCAATGAATAGTATTCCTAACTTGTTTAATTACAATTTCGGAATCACCAAAGACTTTCAAGCATTTAACATCTAACCCTATAGCTTTATAAAGTCCTTGAACCAAGGCTTCATATTCTGCATTATTGTTAGTACACTCAAATTCTAACCTGCATGACAGCATTGTTTTCTCCCCATTTTGATCAATTAAGATACATCCAGCTCCAGCTCCATCACTAGACTTCGATCCATCGAAATATAACGACCAAAATAAAGATTTAACTATTGGCTTATCTACAATTACATCAGAAATATTTACAATTCTGGAAGAATCAGACTGTGAAAAATTTTCTATCTGAGAAACAAAAGTATTTACAGAAAAAGGTGATTGAGGAGCTTTGAAATTTCCAAGAAATGATTCAACAGAATAACCTCCAAGAATATTTTTGTTGAATGCCACAGGTTCATTAGGCTGTTCAAATTCAGTGACAGTGTGCGTCATATGTTTTTCTCGTTCAATTTTGATTTGATTTGGTTTCCCTTTGTAGGGAAGCCACATGTGTGAATAATCAGTCGAGATATAACCGTTAAGTTTCGCAGACCAGTCCCTACTCAAGATTAATTCATAAAATTCAGGGATATCAGCAATCAAAATATCAATTCTTTGGACAATTCTAGGATCTGAGGCTAATCTGATAGTAACTGAATTGATTTCTCCTACCACTTGAACTTTAGAGCGATCCAACTGAACGATATGAACTGCTGATTTCTGTGGTTCAATATTTAATTTAGCACAGACAGAAGTAGGCATAATATTGGAGGAAGCTCCAAAATCAATCAAACAATTGTGTAGATTTTTATTGTACATCTCATAAGTCAAAAGAAAAGGAGGAGTTTGAGAATTTGACTTTTCCCCAATGAGCACAGTATCAGTAGCATCTACCTTATCTGGTGGCTTACCAGTTCCTCTCGCTGCTTTTGCAACTACACCACTTGGTACAGGAGAAATTGGTGTGGCGTTAAGTTCCTTTAATAACAACTTTTGCTGGTGTTTTAGTTTGTTGAGTTCATGTAAGGAAATTTTAGCTTTGATCTTTTTCATGTCCTCAACAATGTTGTATTCCATGGGTTCTGATACTACCAAAGTCTTCGCTGTTGATGTGAGAGGATTAGAAGAGGATGGCTGATTTTGAGTAGGCAACGAAGAAGTTTTCTTCACAATAGGTTTGTCTTTGGTACTTGGAGTTGCAACTTTCTTTTTAGGAACTGCTTGCACTGGTTCTGCTGTAGGTTTACTCCTGGTACTTACAAGAATAGCTTCTTCATTATCAGAATTAGGAAGAATAAAATCCCACATTCCATTTAATTCAACTATTTCTTCATTTTCGTCTTCTTGATCTGATACTACAGATGTATCTTCTTCTTCCTCCTCTTCTTCTGATTCTGAATTTGAAATTGTATTAGGAGGTTTAGATTCAACTTGGTTCCTTCTGAAATTTCGGAATGGTTTCTTGGTAGAAGTTTCAGCTACTTGTTTTTTTATTTCAACCATTTCATTTGACATAGTTTTAAGCACTTTCTGTAAACCTTCCATGTCATATGGATCTTTGGCTTTTTTCTTTGAATCATCTCTGAAGCTGACCTTCTTTGATTTCCTTTCTTCAAGAGCATTTTTCTTTTCCAGAGAAGTGATACGTTTTTCCACTGCAATAGCTTCTTTCATATTCTCAGCTAATGTAGGTTTTGCAGCTCTGTCCACGAAAATTGCTATGTTTGAGGGTAAGGCTGTTATGTACCATTCAATTCTGACCTGGTCACTGGGATGTGAATCTACGTGAATTTTGTTCAACAGTTTGTTGAATCTAGCGTTGAATTCTTTAATGGGTTCCTTGGGTTCTATTTTCAAATTTGAGAGATCATTGAGTAAAGTTGCAATTGATCGGTCATCTCCAAATTTGGTTAAAAAATGATCTGCAAAAATGTCCCAACTTGTTATAGATCCTGATGGTAATGAAAAATACCATGATCCTATTGTTCCTTGAAGAGTATAAGGGAATAGTCTAACTACAACATCTTCCTGTGTGACTCCATTCAAATTAATAGCCAGCATAAAGTTATTTATATGTTCTTCAGCTTGAATGTTAAGATCTGGACTAAATTTCGGAAGCCATTTTCCAGGATTGTCTGGTAAATCATGTAAAGGTGCAGCCATGTTGACTGCTCCTGGAGTAGACCATGGTCTCTGTGCCATTATCGGAACAACTACTAGAGGGATAGTAGAAACTGGTGGTGTTTGAATAGAAGTTGTTGGAATGGATGTTGTTGAGACTGATGAGGATTGAGGAGAAGATGTTTGTGGAGATGATATGGAAACGACTGTACTTTGTTGAGAAGGGATTTCAGAAACAGGTATTTGGATATTAGAGGTTGAACTTGCTGATTCCGATTGGGTTTTTCTTGTTTTGACTCTACTAGGTAAAGGGAATTCTTTGGGAGAAATACCAAGTTTTTCACTTTGAAGCCTAGTAAGTGGTTTGGAAGAAACAAATTTTGAAGTTACACTACCTTCAGATATTTCAGACTCTTCAAGAGATAATGAGAATCCTTTCAATTTATGAATTAGATCTTGAACTTCAGGAGACTCAGGATGTTGATCGTCTGAATGTTTTGAGATTTTAGTAGTGGGTGTCTGAATATTTTCTGCAATTTCTTCTCTAGGATTTTGAATTTCAGAAGAAATTGAAGAAGTTAATGAGGGTGTTTTGCTCTCAGAATGGCTTGTGGATAAATATTTACTTGCCATTCATAGCTCAGGCCCTCCTTCTAGCGCCAAAAATGTTGAAGCCTAGAAAATCCCTGCTTCAAACATTGGGGAAAATACCCAGTGGGGACCCAGAAAGCGGCTCTTTCACGTTGTGCATAATTGTGGCGCTCCAGTGGATTTCCAAGGACATCGGTTTCATGTAACTAAATGAGTTGGATTGGATGGTGAAGAATGGGATGCAAACTAATAAAATGAAACTATCTGTCAAGCTAAATATGATATGTGAAACAATACTCCTTCAGGGTGGCTATGTGAATACGACTTGAATTGTTCCATTCAACAACCATGAAAATGTGTATCAATAGATATAAAAACAAAATAAAGATATTCACATTTAAGAGAAATTAAACATAGTTATATAACCATATTGCATTCATCATTGTATACCATTTACATGTAACTATGAAAAATAACGTTTCAATTATACTCAGAAATGATATATAAAAGGAAACGTTGTGAAAACCAATATACATATAAATGATAATTTCATAGGTATGTAAAACAAAAGGATCGACACAGATATAAATACCTTGCTCATCTTGGTGACTTACAAATGCAATCTGGTACTAACTCTGGAAGGTAACCTCAATGCCAAAACCAAATTCCAGATGCAATGCAACACTTCAAAGATAATTTCGCATGAAAATCACCAGATGTGATCCTTTTCAAAAAATATATAAGACAATGGAGTACAGAAATGCAATCTCCAAGTCCAAAAATATTAAGATCCAGGACACCTCTCTAAATGCATGAGAGGGGTTTAAATACTACTTAACTAACTCTAAAAATAGTTTATTACAAAAATTAAGGATTCGGTTCAATGACCGTCCTTTTCCTAGGCTAAAATACAGTGAAATTAAAACTAAATCTATCTAACTATGAACTTGATCTTTGATCTTGCAGGCATCTAGCATACTTTTGAGAAGATGCGGTTGACCGACTTCTGAATTCAATTGTCCTGAGAAGACAGAGTTGGCAAGCGTAGGAGCAATCTTCTCTGTAGCATTGATAATACAATTGAGTGCACTGTGGTGACTGTGTGGCTTTACCAAGTACATCCAGTATGAGTCCCAATTTAATCTTGTCAGCCCTTGGATGGATTTTTCTCTTTCTTCTGCCTTTTGCCTTCATTCTGCTTGCAATTGATTTGCCTGTGGGAGATAACTTGGAACAGTTTCAGAAATCAAGTTAGCTTTGTGTAAATTGTCATTTACACAATCAGTGAGAGTGTTTGCCGCTGTAGATGCCTCCTTTGCTGCCCTTTCTGCTCTTCTGATTTGTGCATCCCAATTAGTGAACAGTATTTCTTTGTGGTTTTCATTAATGATGGGTGCACCAGCTTTTCTGCCTTCTTCTGTCTTTTGCCATGCTAAATAATCATTAATTTTTTCATTAATCAAATCATAATCATTTCGTAGATCTATGACATGACTTGTGATTTTATCGCTTTCTTGGCACAAAGAATTCCATTGCAATATTTTTTGGCAGAAAACATCCTCTTGTTGCAGTAGTTGATTGTTCAAAGAGATGGTTTCTGAAATGAATTCTGGAAGCTTAGGATCATCCTTATGCTGTTCTTGGATTTCTTGAAGTTGTTGTTGTAACTCTTCAAGTTTTAATTGTGCTTCCTGATTGGCCTGTACCTGTTGCAATTGTTGTTGCAGAGCCTTTATCTGTTCTTCTTTTTCATCCAACAAAAGTTGTATCTCAACTGCTTTATCAATTGTTGCAGAAGCATAAGCTCCTGTTATTTGAGATAATTTAGTGAGATTATGAATAGGCTCTGTGGCAGGATATTTCCACAAAACATCTACTTGTTCTGGTTCAGTAGCAATTGCACTTTCTATTTTTCTCTTTTTCCTTTGTCTCTTTACTACTGCCTTGTATTTTGGGCTATAAAATACATCCAGAGGAGGAATGTCCTCTACATTAAGTACAATTTTAGAGGAGGGTGTGATTGGTATGTGCTCTGTTACTGCGGCTGTGCTGCTTGTTCCTGCATTCGAAACTTTGGTTGTTTGGACAGGGGTCTGTACATTCTGTCCCTCTACATTAATCAATTGATTAAAGGTTTCCCATTCTTTATCTAACTCCATGGTGACTGGCTGTTGCTGTACATTGGGTGAAGGAGGATTTGTTTGTTGAGAAATCAAATTTGTTGTTGAGCGAGCTCTTTAGATTGTGAAAAATATTTGATGGATTCTTCCATTTTATCTTCCATTTCTTTGGATGTATTGGAGTGTTCAGAATCTCTGTCAGATTTTTATTTGAATTTACCAGTGCTTGAACTGCTGTTAAGACTAACACTAGGAGTTTGCTCCTTTGCAGGCTCTATGCGTAGATTATCCAAAGGAATAGGAATTAGTCTCCTTTCTCTGTACAACTTGAATTCCTGAAAATCCCCTGGAGATAGCTGCTCTCGAGCTGAATTCAAAACCTCTTTAAATGAATTTCTTGCCTAGAACATATCATCAAAAAGATCTTGCTCCGCGACAAATTCCCTTACTTTGATTGCATTGGTAAAATTCTTAACAATATCATTTTGGTCAAATAACCTTCTTGAGAATTTGAACAGCTGTAGGCATGTAACGTTGCCTATCTCATGAAATGCATGACTAATATCCAACAGTGAAAATGTTCCACATTTTATGGGAAATTGTGGCCAAATGCCCTTTTTCTTGTCTTTTAAATCTTTTTTCATACCTCCCTGGCCACATGTCTGATAAGCAATTTCCCGGGCTACAAGTCTATCTGGAACATATAAGGGTAAAACATGGGGAGAATCATAACTTCCAAAAAACCTAATATAGGTGAACAATTCCTCCCCAAACCATCTTGCGACGGGGAGAATATCAACCTCTGTTTCTGAGGATAACCTCGGGGCATCCTTATTATACAATGTTTTGTACAATGGCAGCATGATTCCATGACAAATTTGGTAAAAATGGGGAACAAATTTAGATTCCCACAGTTCTTTATGGTACACATGAATGGGCAAAGGGTCTTGGATAGTCCATTTCCAGCCCATTACAGGGAATTTAGAGACATAGCAGATGGCGTCCATGACATAAGCAGATAAATAAAAAGGCGGATAAAGCCGCTGGGAAACATTTCGTTTGGTCTGGTATTGAAAAATAGCAGTGGTCATAGTATCAGATAGGATTTTGGCCCAGTCTACAATTGTAGAATTAACGACCGCATTCAACAAAGGAAGCCATTCGGGTAAAATCATATTTATGTCAGGCTTTCCAAAAAGCCTGCATAACATGGCAGCAGTAAAACAATAAGGAGAGGTAAGTGAACCCGTGTTGTACATACCTTGTTTGTTTTTCTTCAATGGTTCACTTCTTTTAGTCCACTCCTTTGTGCATTCTGCCAAATTCGCGTGTTCTCTGGCAAAATCTTCCATGAATTTTTAGTTGTAAGTCGCCTGTGGTTCTGGCAGCTTATACATTAATCTCACATCTTCTATGGTAAATGACCCAATTAGCTCTTCAGATGGAGTCTTGAATTGCCTGTCTGAAATATCAGCGCTGTCCAGGACCCATCTCACCATGTTTGTGTATGGGAGAATCCTTGGCCTTGCTGCTATTCTATGCAGAAATGAGCAAGCCAAGTCTCTAAGATTTGCTTCAGACGAATCTTTGGAACCTGCTGTAGCTACAACTTTTATCACCACAGGGTTTTCATCTTCTAACAGATTGTACATTCCTTCCCAAGTGGATATGCCGGCATCCTTGTTACAGGCGGTGTCTGCGTATAGCGAAGCCATTTCTTTGTTCTCAGAATTTTAGCTCTTCTCCTTCTTACCCATAGTGTATATCAGAAGCTTTGTATAGTAATTCACTCCTTCGTGCCTGCGTTTTACGAATAAATGAGAGTAATGATATTAGAAAGGTGATGAGACTGTTTTGAATATGAATGCGGATGAAATATAATATTTTAATTGTGAAATGACTTTCACTCTAAACACAATCTCATTTCACATTAATAATCAATCCAATCATTTAATATAATCATTAAAGCACATAACGGATTTGACATATGGAAAGATTGCCTTGGGATAGCGCGCCTACATGAATCTGCGACATTGCGATCGGCGATTTGCTGCGCAATATTGCAATATCGCAATGTCGCAATATCGCAATATGAAGTCATAAAAGTCATAAAAAATAGCGCAAAAACGGGAATTGCGCAATAGCGCAAAGCGCATATCGCAAAAAAATCACAAAAGCGCATATTGTGAAATCGCATGATCGCATATTTGAAAAGAGCGCATAACGCAAAATCGCAAAAGCGCATGTTTGAAAAGAGCGCAAAAGATATTCATTAACCAATTCTGTTTTCTACGCTATGCGATCTGCGACCAATGCGTTTTATCAAAGGTATATATTATTTATGGATGCGCTATCTTGTTCAAAGAGCAGTTTTATTAAAATCTATCATAAACTTAAGATTTTCACAATATTCTTTCAAAGGGATTTTTATAGGTTTATGATGGAAAGTTTTATTTTCTAAGGCAAACAAATCCTAATTGTTTTTTGGATTTTTTAACTAAGGGTCCCCATTTTATTTAGTATTATTACTAAAATAAAAAGGGGGGTTGTTGCTAGCCACAACAGGTCGACACACTCATTCTTCAGACAGATGCTTTAGACACAAGCCTCCTGCAAGAACCAAGATTCATCTCGGATGGATCGCTTCTTGGAAATGGGCATCAGCAGCCAAGAAGATGTTTACGACACATGTTAGAACTTGTTCACGGATATTGAGCAAACTTGCAGTTGAGTTTTCGCCATCATCTCTCCTTGTCCCTGACAGGGGGGAAAATGGTGGTCATGTACAAGCTTCGACGACAGATCAAGTGAGCCTAAGCCACAATCTCTCATTCCATGTTCAGAGTTGTAGCCAGCAGTTCAAGCGAGCCTGAGCCACAATTCGTCATTCCAGATTCAGAGATGTAGCCAGAGATACGGATGCCCATGAGCATACCTTCGGTTGGTGGATAACCTAAAACCATCATCTTTGGTTGGTGGATAACCTAAAACCATCATCTTTGGTTGGTGGATAACCTAAAACCATCATTTTCAGTTGGTGGATAACCTAAAACCATCATCTTTGGTTGGTGGACAACCTAAAACCACCAGAGGTAGTAGACCTCCCTTCTTTTAGGTCGAAGGTCTCCCTTTTTTATGAGGGACAATTCCTCTAGCAGAAGCCTTCAGCTTCTTGCTAGTTTTGGAAGAGTTCCGGGAACTGCAACAAGTATTGCGTTCCAGTGTTTGTGGTCATCCTAAAACCACCTCTTTTCTCCAACATTTCAGAGAGTTGATTCAGCCCAAGTGCTGCCATGTATACTTTGCAGATTTGTATTACAACTCTTTTCTTGGACTCACACATACCCCTTCGGATTAAGGGGGTATGTTGGAACACCTAATCCTCCATGGGTAGGTGTGGAATATGAAAAGTCACAATGGATTCCAAGTGACCTTGGAATATGAAACCAAGAGTCACACCATTGTACTATAAATGTACATCTTTGTATAATGGAAAATAAGAAAGCCTCACGCTTATCTTTCATTTTGTGTTGAGTTTCTTGTGTGTGTGTTATTCTTCCTCATACACCATGTGTGTGCTTCAACATGGTGTTTAACAATTTCATTTCATCCATGTTTACTGTATCATGTTTTGGAATTTGAGTGGCTCAATGATTTTTGGTATGGATTCATCCTAGTTGATGCCCATGCTCAGATTAGTCAAGTGCTTTAAATATGCCTCATGCATGATATTCTATTTCATATACACTTCATTCATATTTCTACTATATTAGTCGCTTTGGGAGGGTGTTTTTAAAACGCTATTATCATGTATGGATTATTAGATTGGTAAGCCCATTCATGGTGGTATTGTGTATCTAGATATCAACTCGATGTTGACTAATATCTTCTCAACATTTCTTTCATTACATACACCTTCTGATAATTGATATCTGTGACATATTACTTGAATTGGCCCGCTTTGCAGTAAATTGTCTCTGAATTGTCTGTTACTTTCAGATTAGATTTATACACTTTGCCTCTGCATTATCTCTTTCTCTGTGTCATTTTCTGAGGGCCTTGGTCCCATTATAGTTTATTTCCCTGTTTACAGGAGATAGCATGTGAGTTGAAGTTGAAAACTTCATACATTACATTATATGCTCCTTGCTATGCTAAGATGTCCTAGGCACTGGTCTATCACAACTCTAGGCTGTCTCTAGGAGTGACAACACAATAGATACCTTAAGTTCTAAAGTTGAATTTGATTATTTTTAGTGAAATGGCTTGATTCCCTTTTCAAAAGTTGTATATTCATGAGCATTTGTGTGTTTTATTACTTAGTTGATCATTATAAAGGAAACATTAAAGCTCTGACCTACAAACTAAATCAAGAAGTGTAGTGCAGCTCATGTTTATGAGCCCAGATTGAAATATAAATATTGGAGGATTAATATAGAAATTTATTCTCCCAAGAGGCCCATGCCACATTGGCTCAAGCTTTCCTATGCCTAATTTATCACAAGCCTGGTCATAAAGCAAGACCAAGTCACCTTTGGAGAAAACACGAGCATTGACGGATTTGTTATATTGAACTTTATCTCATCTTTTATGTGCTTAAATAACTAAAGAAGAAAGCCTAAGAGTCTGATCGAGACGCTTGAGGTACAATAGACATTCTTCTTCTGGCGAATTACCAGGAAGTAGTTTGAAAAATAGCTTGAGAGAAGGAATCTCACACTCGATCGGGAGTGTGACCTCTAGACCATACACCAATTGGAATGGTGTGAATCCAGTGGCATTATTAGCAGAGGTTCGGTATTCCCACAGAGCTGAGAAGAGCATGAGATTCCAATCTCACTTACGCTTCCCAATGATGCATTGAAGCATAGTGACCAAGAATTTATTGACAGCCTTACCTTGGCCATTGGCCTATGGATAATAAGGGGTGGAGCTATCATGACGTAATGCAAAATGAGAAGAAAGATCTGTCATCATATGATTACGAAAATGAGAGCCATGATTACTGAAAATCACTTTCGAGACACCAAACCAAGCTATGACATGATTGAACAGGAATTGTGTTGTGAAACCAACTCCAAAAATAGAAGAAAAGAGATATCAATGCCTTAGAAATAAACCACTTCGAGGGGGAAACCTCCAATACATTACATGAATGAACAATTCTTGGATGATACAAATCACAAAACCTCCTTTCTATATATAGGAGTCCATGGGGCCACAATGTAATCCTAGTGGGGCCACAATGTAACCCTACCCGACCTAACAATAATAATGTAAGGGCAAAATAATAACAATATGGGGTTTACAGGGGTACAAAAATAACAATAAGGGGGGATACACTAACATAATAAGGGACTACACTATTAATATAGGGACTTAACATGCCCCTCTCCTTCAAACAAGTGTTGTCCTCAACGCTTGATTATTTCTTGATACTTCTGTATAAAATTCTCATCCTCCCATGTGGAATATTCTACAGTAAAGTTCTTCCACTTACTGAGATACTCTAAAATTGATCGTACTTGTCGAGTTCTTGTTTCTGTGACTACTTCAGAACTTTTTTTGATGTGATGTTGATCTTCTTGTTGTTTCATTAGATTCTGCACCAAAGTTAGGTTATCCTTTGAGAGTTGGAGAACTTGTTGTTGATGCTCGATGTGATCTTCCCATAATTTATCATCCATATTAGCTATTATTTGATCCTTCAAACCATCCAAATTATCCTCCATTTCTACTTTTAAACCATCTATGTCATCTTCGGTTGCTCTTCGTAAGATCAAAATTTGTTGCACTTGGTACCATAATTTTGATATCTCATACTGCAATTCTTCCTCTTCATGCGTCATAGTATAGCTTATTGAGGGCTTAATGGGTATGGAATTATTTTTTGGAGGCATTATAGAACCCAATACTGATAAAAATTCTAAAATATGCACTTGGAATCACTTCAAACTGCTTTTTTAAACAAACGTTATGCAATTTTAAAAACCAAATACACACCTTTTTCTTGCTTTTGAGGAGCTTGATATTGAAACTAAATTATCTTTGTGATTTAGGATCTTAAATATCTGAAAATTGGCCTTAAGGTATCCCTTTGAATCCTCTTTCGAATGCCACAGGTCTGACTTGATTTTGATTCTTCAAGAAAAAGTTATTTCCAATCTCCCACAATGACCTAATTATGGACTGGTTTAATAGTGCGAACTTGTATGACTTGCTACATGTCACTGTTTTCTCCTTTGGCTTTGAAACTGATAGACATGAAAATGTAGTTTGTTTAATTCAAGCCACTTTTTACAAAATTCCAATCCGATGCTCAGAGAGAGAGTTATGAATATTTTCCCACGATCACCTCTTTGAGATGAAATTCGGGAGCATGAAAAAGACCTAACTTCCATAGATCATATCTCCAAAAATATTACGAACCAAGCTCTGAAATGTTGCCACGATGTTCCTTAGTATTTCTGCTTCATGCTCTAAAAATTTCACCTTCTAAACCTTCGTACAAAAAACTTTATAATGAAAATTCCGCAATGACCTTTTTAAGTGAAATTCAGGAGCATGCAAAAAGCCCTAAATTCCATAGATCATATCTCCAAAAGTATTGCGGACCAAGCTCTGAAATTTTGCGATGATGTTCCTTAGGATTTCGACTTCTTACTCTAAAAATTTCAGTCTTTGAACCTTCGTAGAAAAAAATGTAAAGAGAAAATTCCACGATGACCTGTTTGGAGCAGCAAAACCCAAGAATCGAAAGCTCTGATACCAAATGTTGTGAAACTAGCTCCAAAAATAGAAGAAAAGAGATATCAACACCTTAGAAATAAGCCACTTTGAGGGGTAAACCTCCAATACATTACATGAATGAAAAATTCTTGGATGATACAAATCACAAAACCTCCTTTCTATATATAGGAGTCCATGGTGCCACAATGCAATCCTAGTGTGGCCACAATGTAACCCTAGCCGACCTAACAATAATAATGTAAGGGCACAATAATAAAAATATGGGGGTTACATGGGTACAACAATAACAATAAGGGGGGATACACTAACATAATAAGGGACTACACTATTAATATAGGGACTTAACAAATTGTGCCACAATTAGACCTTCATTATCGTATGTAGGCATTGCTTTAGCCCATTTAGTGAAATAATTAATGGCAACGATAATATAACATGCCTCCGGCTGAGCAAGCGTTACAGGTCATGAAATCTATGCCCCATTTGGAAAAAGGTGCAATGGTCACAACTAGGTGCAAGGGTGAGGGTGGGGCGCACTCTTTCCAAGGGTAGACTTGGAAGTCATGGAATTTTCTTACTACAACAATACAGTATTTAAAAATGGATGGCTAAAAATACCCTACGCGAAGGATCTTTTGGGCGGTAGTGTAACTGGACATGTGACCACCACAAGGCTCGAAGTGGAAATCATTGAGAGATTTCTTAGCTTCCTCGAGAGTTAAACATCGATGGAGGTTAGAGTCAATAGCATTGTGATATAGGGTGTCTCCAAGGATACAATAAGGTTGGGATTGGTAGCGAATCCGTCGTCGCTCAGAGTGCGATAGATCTGGCTGAAAATTTTGGGTCTAGAGATAGAAAATAATGTCCCCACACCATGGCTCAAGAGTACTAATGTGAAAGAGAGTCTCATCAGGAATGAACTCATCACGAGGAGTGGGATCATCCACGGTGGGAAGATCACAAATAAACTCAGCAAAGACCGTGGATTTATTAGACTTAGCAGCAGTAAATTCTAAGTCGAACTCTTAAAGGATGAAAATCCATTTCGAGTAATTTCACCAAAGAAAATGACGTGTGAGAATGTAAGTACTGGGGTTGCAATCATAAATAACCAAAAATTTTCACAGGAGAATTTAGTGACAAAAACGATGAACAACATGGACAACAACCAGTGCGAGTTTCTCTACATGAGTGTAACGGTTCTCACTACCAAAGAGATTACGACTCAAGTAGTACACTACATCATCTTAACCATCTTCATCGTCCTGAACCAGCACCATACCAATAGATTTGTTGGCAGCGGCCAAATAAAGGCAATAATTGTGGTGAAAATTTGGAGGATGTAGTAGCGGAGCACTGATGAGGGATTGTTTCAACAGATCGAACAAGAATTTGGAAATTTTTTCCCATAAGAACAAGATTCTCTTCTTCAATAAGTGACTAAAGGTTTTGGAAATATGTTTTACGGAAGTCAAACCTACTGATAAGTATTCTTTCCCTAAGTGTGGTGGTAGCACTTAGAATAACAGAAAGAAATATATTTGACCTTTTCCTTAAAATGAATAGATAAGGGAAGAAAACCTAATTGTAATCTGTTTTCTTTTCCTCGCATCCCTTCGTCATTCCATTGCTCTCAATTGAACTGAACTTGCTTGTTTGGTACCTACAATGGCAAACAGAATACATAAAACGACATAAAGGAAAATGATCTATTCATGTTAAACAAATTGAATCGATTGAATTTGTAAATACACATTTAACATCATTGACACATGCATTAGGAAATGAACAAATGTATTTATTATGAAGTAAAAGTAGAAGTTACAACTAGTTGATCGATTCAATGTCACTCACTCCAACTCCAATCCCATCCTCATCACACCATCATTATCACTCCAACAGCATAACATTACATGCGTGATACCTCCAAGAGATGTGATATCACCAACATAACTCTACTTAATACAAATTCTTTCTCCCTTGTGCACTATGATTAGTGCTCTATTTATAAGTAGATGAAGGTAGTTTCACATAAATGAATCACTGAGTGGCTTTTCCGAAAATGTATGAAGAGGTTTCCTTATTCATGGGAATAGAAGGATAAGAGGTTTAATGGTTCCATGGTGTCCATATTCAAAATTATATGAGGTGAAAGTTGGAACAAATTCTAGGAGCTACTAGAGGTTGGGAAGATTCCCGGAATCTAATGAAAAATTTACTCCTAGTTGACCAACACACTCTAAAGTGGGCCTTGTTCCTCTGCAACGCAACATTTTGTTATTTCCAAATTGATCTTGATAAGGTGCTCATTAATCAACTCAATGTAACTCTGTCAAACCACTTCTAACTAAAGATTAGCCTCTTCAGTTTGAGAGGGCTCTCTCAAAGGGGATTTATTATTTTCAATTGAAATAATACTAGATGGCTAACTCTATGAACCGTGACTTGGTTTTGTTTGATTGTAGGTTTAAAAATGAAGGCTTGCTACCATTGGGCTATGGAGTCAACATTAGTTCACTTAGTGACAGTAATTCTTCACATGGAAGCTGAGGAAAATAGAGGTTTTTAATAAGGATGATTCATACACACAACATAAGGAAAACACGACAACTTAACCCCTAAAGGAAGTTAGATCATGACAACATGAATTTTGATTAATTAGAGATAAAATAAACTGAAAGTGATTAGACATAAAATATATAGAGCAACAAAACATTAAACACCTCATTAGAATCTTAGGTCTGGAAGTAGAATATCACTGTATTTTACTGATAATGGAAAAAAATACAAGTAGTAATTTGGTGCAATATTCTCCAACCCCTTGCTCTTCGATGTTCATTCTATAAATACACATTCTTTACAATGTAAATGATCTTCTGAGTTGGATAGATCCTTGAACTCTAACTCTGACACCTAACATAACTGAAACTACTTTCTTGGAACATAAAAAGGACAGATATCCTTTAGGAAGTCATACTCCTAATAGGACTTTACTTCTTATTTATTACATTCATTTTTTTATAACAGTAAAATAGTTACATAACAGAAATCACATGTTCGACAGACAATTCACCATCACTTAACATATTTAAAATACCCCTAAATTTAGGAAGCATAATCCTACTTTTCAGGAATGGATAATCTTCACTTTAATAATTGGTGTTCCCATTGAGCTGGATGTGTGACACTCATTTTGAGTAATGAGTCTCTCTTGGGATGGTCCACTGATAGGCTAGAGGTCTCCAAATGGCAAGTGTGCTGTTGGAACCCTAAAAAATCTTCAAAAGACCTCTCACTACGAAACAAGGAAGTTTAGGTAGTTCGTAGCATAATTTCGTAGCATATGAAAATTTTCCTTTTCATCCATCTCCTTGCCACCTTTGCTGGTCAAAAACCTTTACTACGCCAAAACATCTTGAAAAAAAGAAACTCCCCTCCTTAATCCTTCAAAAAAATGGATTCCAAATCAAAATAGCATCTTCAGAAATTTCGTAGCGCTTTTCTGGATTCAAGCCTAAAGCATGCTACGAAACTACCTAAAAATCCAGAATTTGTTGTTTTTGTGACAGTCTTCAAAATTGATCTCCTAAGACAAAATTTAGGTTCTTTGTAAGCTACGAACCTCATCAAAAATGTTTCAACTCATTTCTTCAGTCCTTAGGAGTTTCTTCTTCATTTACAATGAGTTGACCTATAGGTTCTTCACCCACTCTCATCCTCAGTCCTTTATTCTCTAGCTCAACTTAAATCAAGTCTAGCTGCTCCTAAAGATCTTCCACTTGATCCTTTAATGCTATAATTTTAGCTTGCAAGTACAAGTTCATCTTCCTGGTGTGTTTAACCTCCCCTCTTAATGGTTGAGTCCTCTTCAATAATATTTTGGCATTTTCCATATATTTTGAGACAGTTGAGATTTGACCTTCCCATATTTTCATCATTTGACAAATGGAACCTTCCTAGACCTATGTTTTTCTACCTCACACTTTAAATCTAATATCTCCTTAGCTGCTTCCTTCAATTGTTCTTTGAGGGATTCTATTTCTGATTTTTCACTTATCTTCTCTTTTCCCTTTCTCTGCCTGATAACAACTTCTTCCTCTGCTGATGGAGACAAATCTATGATGCTTACTGGCTGTACAGCTCCACTGATTTTCTTTGTCTTTTTTCTCTCCATGGCCTTCTTTGCAAACCTGGTCACTGGCTTCCTTGGTGAAATATAAAGCCATAATATTCACCTGCAAAATCTAGTTTCTTAGTAGTCTTACCTTTCTTCAGTTTTCTTCCACCATCTTCAATATATTCAACTTTCACTATTAGTGACACTTCAATATCGATTGCATGAAGGATATTCTCCAGATTTCCTTTGGCCAATGTCTGGCTTCTATTCATCCTCTTCCTGCCTTGTTTGCTGACTTTATGTTTCTGTTTTATAGGTGTTGCTTGAGGGCTGTCAGTCTCTTACAGAGGTTCTACTCTTATGTCCATTGGTTTTGCAGGGGATGATCATTTTTCTTCTTCAACTTCTTCTGCCATAGCTGGTGATGTAGTAGTTCTAGGTTTTGAGGTTTTCTTTGGAGTGACCACATCAATTTCATAACCACTCATAAACAAGAAATAAATCCAATATCTGTCTAACCTTCTCAATTATTCCAACACTAACAGCTTTATTAGACCATGATGAAACATAGATGTCTCACTGCCTTCTGACTTGAACTGAATCCTATCTGAAATTTTCCCTAAAATCATGTATAAATAGAAAGGTAAGTCAAACGATCTCTTACCTACAAAGTTCAGAAGAAGTCTGAGATGGTATGAGTAAACCATGTGGAATATTCCTTCACAGGTAAAATATTTTTGAATGACCATCAATAGTTTTGCATAATTCTCTTTCATAAAAATCCTAGGGATAGCATTGGTTAAATCAGCTCCACTGTGTTCTTTCTTGAGAAACTCCTTACAACTTTGCATTGTGAATTTGGTACCTTTAAACCAATATTCACTACCTCTAGGGATTATTGTAGCTATTGATATGCTCTCTGGTGTCGCTTTAAGATTTAGAATCTGAAATTTTGATGTTGTTCCTGTGAAGTTGGTGGAAAAATCCTTTGAAACTTGTGCATGCAAACCCTGCAACCTCTGGCAGAATTTCAAGCAACTAGTCCTCTTGAAAACCTCCATAGAATTAGGGTCTTCATTGAGTAATTTCAAATCCATGGGTTCATACCTGAAACAATGGCCACTCTTGTTCCTTTTCTTTCTTGCAGCCATGGATTCTTTATAGTCTTCACTGGCTCGCTTGCTGATGACACCTGCAAAATTTGAATTTGACAGCAACCCGGTTGAATCGATGAAGCAGCTCTCCAGGGATCAACTCACATGCAAGGATAAACAATAATATGACAAAAGACTATTCTGGGGTGAGGTTTAAGAGGTTAACTAACATCTCAGAGTTTAATCATATCACATGCAAGCAAAAAGGCTCATGATTACATCAAATCGATTGTGTACATTTGGAACTTACCATAACGACCTTGAATGACCTCCACCTTTAATTCTCTAATCATAAACTGACACCTCATATAACTCTAACAACCATGGCTGAAAAAACACAGTTTTGTAGCAAAGACAGTTAGGCTTCTCATAGTTTCTCTACGAAACTATTAGGCAGTTTCGTAGCGAAATCTGCGGATTTCCTTTGTAAATCTCTATGAAAAAATGAAAAAATGACAAGTGTGCACTTTTGAGTTTTAATGCATGGGGAATGACAACTGATATGATATGGGACTGATTTGACTGAAAAGGCATGAATGGAGGTGAATATTAAACTTAGGATAAGCTTCAAAAAATGGAAACAAAATTATATATCTCATTGAAATGGCTTAGGAAACCTCATCCATTTGGTGAATGACCTGCATGACCCTATCAAGGAAAGTTTTACAACTATTGAGTGATAACACCTTGCATGGGAGTAGATGCTCTAAAAAGTAGTTACTGCAGTCTAGGGGTGCATTGATGGCTCAATGGGGCACTTCAACTGGCATCTAAGAAGTGAAACTTTCATGAAGGAAAAATATCAATGTGATGACTTGTTTAGGGCATCTAGAAAATAATTTAGGGTATGATAGAACCTAATGGATATTGATCTGTGTTTTGGGATGATGCTCAAATTGACCTGTAACACAAGCTCAACATAATTTAGTGCGAAGCACAAAGGAAATTGGCTCTCCCTTGCAAACTTTGTAGTTGATGAATAGAAGAGGGAGGAGGGAAATTGATGATTGCCTCGACCTTAAGAGGATTGATGTAGATGCATTATTGGGACACCATGACACCCAATATCTGACCGGATTCGACGTAGAAGACACAATTATGAGGATCCAACCTGTTTTTATAGCATCGACAATGAAGGAAGATAGCCCTAAGGTGTTCCGAGTGATCTCAAAGTTTCGTCGAATGAGTAGGAAGGTCGTCGAGATATGGCTGAACTATGTGCTTGATGTCATGAAAATCATACGACATAGCTCGCTAGAAGGTGGCATCGACATTCTTCAAGCCAAAAGGGAGATTTTTATAGGAAAATGTCCCCCATGGAAAGATAAACATGGTTTTGTGTTGATTAATTGGAGCAATATTAATCTGGTTGTAACTAGAAATACCGTCCATAAGGGAAAAAATCTCTCTCCCAACACATTCATCAATGATCTGGTCAATAAAAGGTGTGGGGTAATTTTTCTTATGACATGCTCGATTGATGTCACCATAATCAACGCAAACCAGGATGTTCCATTTTTTATTATTAACAAGAACAATATTTGAGATCCAATCTTTCAATGGTATAGGATAAATAAAACTAGCTTTGAGAAGTTTTTCAACTTCACCCTTTATGGGAGCGTCCTTTCTCGGGTGCACGGGACAAATCTGTTGACGAATGGGCTTCAAATCCATATAGGTGGGAATTTCGTAAACAACGATACTCGGATCGATGCTAGGCATCTCTTCATATGACCATGTGAAGACATCACAAAATTCCTAAAAAAAGCTTACTATAGATCTTGATCTCATCGGGAGAACAAGATCCACTGATATGAATGTTCTCAATGATCCTTGGTTTGACAAAGATGTCAATTGGAATGGTTGGATTAATATTTCCTGTGTTCCCTTTGTACAAAACTTCATGAATCAAGATCAGATTGTGAAATGGGTTAGTTGGTATAGGCAAAGCATGGGATTTTAGGCAGGTGGAGATTTCACCTAGGATTGGGAGAAATAAGGAATGATGATGTCCATCATCCCATGGGGTTTCTTCGAGATACATTACCTCCACGATAATTTCTTCGGTGGGGAAAGTATCATTCAAGGGATCATCAGATTACCAAGAACCAAACTAGGGAGACTGCACATAAGTGGTGAGAGAGTAAACCAAATGATCGTTGGTTTTGGATGTATCCTTAGAAGCCATGATAATACCTTGATACATTTGTTCATTAGGGCTCAGAAGCATAACGTCACCAAAACTCTTGAGATAGTCAGGATTGGGAACAAACCATGGAGTGTGACTAGACGATATCATATTGACAGTGGCGACATTCAAAGGTGGGAGTGGAAAAATTCCCATAAGAGATGAGTCTTTGAATACACCCAACCCAATGTTCTCATCATGGGTAGTGGTCTTCCCAACATATGGAATGTTTCCTGTTGAATAATCAGAGGAAAATAAAGCTAACTAATCGACAGTCATGTTTTTCATTGATGAGGAAAAGAGAGGAAACGAAAAAGGGTGGAGGCCACGCAAACCATGGCATGCGTCCAATTGGGTCAAAGAAGTAGATTATAATTCAAGTTTCCATCTACCACCTCAACTTCTAAGGTTACCGTTTTTCCCTCCAATAGGATAGGAAATGATTTGATAATATTGTACGACTGAGAACCTCTACCGTCAAAATATTCCAAGGTATTCACGGACTGAATCAATGGAGGAGAGCCAATGGATTTCCAACATGAGATAGACATGATGCAGGTCAAAGCACCTTCATCAATGACAGTCCTATGAATATTATTTCCCATGATGGTAACCTGAATCAGAAAAGCCACCGGAGAAGGGATGCGAGGAACAAAATTCTTGAGATCGAAAGTAATAAGATTAGAATCTACGAGATCAATCCCTCCATTAGCGGGAATTAGTGCCTTATGTTGTGATGGACATGACTTAAGGACCTCCAAAGCCGACATCGCTGAAGGAACTTGAGCTATATCCTCTAAAATATTGTAGTGTTGCACAACTCTCACATTCAGATTATAGGACGATTTCCAAAGAAAACCTTTTGGGGGTGGCCGGATGATGGATTCACTACTAGGTCTCTCAATCTTTAGAGCACCAGAAGTAGGAGGCATGGAAGAAGAAGGGCGATCTGTAACTTCCAGTTCCATAGGAGCCTCATATGGATTGGGGTAGTCTTTCGTTCTCATGGTAATGGTGATATGTTCCGTTCCAGCCATGAAAACCTGATTGTTTCCAAACAATTGAGCTTGATATACCATTTGTATCTATTGAGAAGGGAAATGGTCTTTAAAGACAACCAGAGTCTCGGGTGCACCCTTCAGAAGATGGGAAAATTCGATATGCCAAGGAAAATCCTTTGTGTAATGATCATCATCACATATTAGGAAAGGATATTTAGGCTTGCACGTGGAAGAATCGTCAGCAGGTGACTTTTTCGAATCTTGTTTAGGGTTTTCAGATTTGGATTTACCTTTACCCTTTTTCTTACCTTTCGAGGATTTGTCTGCCGTGGTAGATTGTGTTAGTGTCCTACAATAATAGGATTCATAATTTTGAATTGACTGTGATTAGTCTTATAATATGTACATAGTTTTCTTTTTGAAAAATTGTTTTCCCATATTAAAAATAAAAAAATGTAAAGAGGGTAAAATTCCTAAAAGAAAAATCAAAGGACTGAAAGAAAAAAAGATCAAAAAGGATATAAGAAATGAACCCCAACAAAAAAGAGAAAAAAATAGATCATGAAAGTGATGCAAATTCAAATGCCACTACTTTTTACTTTACTTTGAAAAATAATATTGTGTGCAGCTTGTCAAAAATGCCACAATCCATGAAGGTCTAATTGCTTAATCTTGACCTTTCATGCTTTAAATTTCATGTTCATAGAAAGAGAATAAATATCTAGCCAAACTGTTTAATCTTGGCAGATCAGTTGTTAGGTAGAGAATAATAAGGAGCTCAACAATTTAGTCTGAGCCCTTGGAAGTAATAAGGTTAGAATTAGATAGTTTGTTTTAAAAAGAAAAATGGTAAGGGTTTGCAAGCTCAAATTCACCCAAGGAAATGAAGAAAAAATGTCAGGGTAGGTGATGGGTAAGCAGAAGCAGTTTTTACAAAGCATGGATAGCAGAAATTGATCATTTCATACTTACTAACTTCATTCTCAAACTCATTTTCCTTGTAAAAATACCCCTTCCCCTTCATTTTAGTTTTTCCCCATTACATCACTCATTTTTCCCTATATAAATACCCTTTCCCTAGTTTAAAAAACATTTTCCTTTGGAAAAATGAAAATCCTTTTATTAATTTCCCTTTTCATTTAAAAATCCCAAAACCCCCTTATCCTAAGTCTAAAAATTAAATAAAATGTTGGGCTCCAGCACTAAATCATCCCTAACATTTTGTTTAAACATCAAAACTTAATGTATTTTTCCCACACATATTAGCATTTCTGCATGTATATTTTAAACCCTTGTTTTAAAATTAATATATTAACTCCTTATATATATTAATCCTGTATTTAATTAATTCTCGCATATATATATTTTCCCATCCCTTTATATTATATTTAATATAAAGTTTTATTATTAAACCGTGACCCCGTATAGTCCTAACCTTTATATATATATATATATATATATATATATATATATATATATATATATATATATATATATATATATATATTAAAGCCTTTACACATATCCCATCGTATTGACTTAGGACCAGGTCCCACCTATCAAATCCCGATACGTCAGATCTTAATTGATTGAATTGATCAACCAATAGCCTCTTTCACACATCTGATTTCTCGATCGTTAGCATCCCTTCGACCTTACGAAATGAATGGTTTTTTCTTCCCTGATCCTGGCTATGTGGCAGTATTCCATTCGATCGCATCCTCAGAAAATTTACTTCCCAACCACTTTAGCCGATGCGAAAACCACTAAGTAGTTTCTCCTAACCGTTATCAATACCATCCCGCACTTCGAACTTAACCGACAAATTTATGTTTAATTAATGTTGATTAAAATACATATTAGCCGCCCTTTGCAAGCATTTTCACTATTTTTTGTTACATTGTGCATGACTACAACATTGCCGACCTATTTCCAAGCCAAAGATTACTCTGCCTACTTGTAATCAAGCCTTTTTGAACCAAAATTCAATAAATTTTCTACCAAAGACATTGCAGAATCCATCCGAAGCACTATAAAGACCAATGAAGCTTCAGAAAGCTTCCGTAACCTCAGAAACCCTTTTGCAAAATTAAAATTTCATTTTATCCAGGTATTCCTCAGAGAAAATACTTGTACTTAATCTAAAAAGAAAGTAACAAGTAATTGAATAAGCTTAGGAGCCTTTGCGGACCAAAAGAAACCCCTGTTGCTTCCCTATTCTTTTTCTACAGACCCTAGGCATATTTTAATAGAATTTCCAAGGCATGAGATTGTTTTTTATCATAGACAATATTATTTGATCAATTGAACCATTTTAAACCTTTACAGACCATAGGAAAGCCCCTATTTCCTCTTAAACACTCCTGCACACTATAAAAACATTTGACAACATTTTAAAGAGGCCAAAGTCTATTTTTTCAATTAGAAAGTAATCAATTGATTAAAATTACCAAAATTATGGCTTCTCAAAGTATTATATCAGTCAATCCTCTACAACCTCCTGTTTTAGATGTAGAGAATACCCCCTTAGCAGATAGAGACTTTAAAATTAGTGACCCTGTCACTGAATTTAACCTTCTTGAGCTCCACTGTTGGAGCCATGACAAATCCATTGACCAAGCTGATGAGGTTTTCATTTGGGAGTCCAATTTTCCTAAGTATATTGTCCCACAGACCTTTGAGTGTCTTGAGGTCATCAGAATTTGTCAATATTTCTATTTCCCTGATCAAAGATCCATAATAACCCCTGGTAAAGAAATTATGATCACTATCACAGCTGAATCAATAAATCAGATGCTGCATATCCAACCTAGGCTAGATGAAACTCCTCTATCTATTGAGGCCCTTACATAGTTATACCTAAATCTGGACTTCCCAAAGAGGTTCCAGATATTTCATACCTTCATCTCCTCATCAAAAACAACTCCCAAAACAGATCCTCCTTATCCAGTAGCCATTTCCTCTGAGAGAACCAAATACATCATTTCAATGTTGCCTTGTATTTTAGGTTATTTCACTGATGAACATGTTGATGCTTTAGTTTTGGTTTTCCTACCTATTTTTACCCCTGGTTAGCCTCCTTCTACCATATTCAATTTTGCTTAGTACCTTGCTGACACAATGCATGAAAAACTTTTTAAAATGCCCGAAGAAGGTGTTTTCAAGTATTCATTAGTCCAGTTCCACATGTTTCTATATCTCCAGTCTGAAAATTTTATCATCAACCTTTAGAAACTTGATGTTGAAGTTAATCCACAGTCAGTAATATTTTGGAATTCCTTACTCAGGAAGGATTCAACATAATTCACATACACAGATTTCATTAACTCTTTCATCCATCCAATGGTAAACATGCTGAACAACATCATTCAACCAAGAGTCAGTGAGGAAATTAAAAAGGTCTTGAAGTTATATGAACACAGTAGGACAGAAGATTGGTACTTGTATCAAAACCATACAGAGATTAAGGTACATGGATATAATATTCTTCCATATAAGCTGCCCAAATACCTCCCAATGATGTTATTTTCCTTTGAATATATTAGGCAGATCCTTAATTATGATGCAATAAATTTCTTGGCAGCCAAAAAGAGGACATAGTTTAAAATAAAATGTCAGATTGGTTCTTTTATTTTTAACGGTAGAGATGCTGGTCCACAAGTAGAAAAGTATTTTTAGGAGCTTAAATTCACTCAGAGTTTTCAATGGTACCATGATCCTTTAGGAGTAATAAGAAAATTGAGTGTCAAATGTAAATTAACTCCTTATGTACATGAGTCCAAGCCAGACATAGAGAAGTACTCTAGTCAGTCTGAATGGTTGGAGAACACTTTGAAATAGGAAGATAAGAAAGGTGATACTAGTCAAATCTTGCAAACTCCAGCTCCACGGGATAGGAACTTTAAAAGAGTTAGAGAAGAAGGATCATACACTGCAGAAACTACCACTGAAACAAAATTCAAAATGATGTATAGGAAGAAGCCAAAATGAAATCCTGTAAATGAGGAAGTGGAAACCATTGAAGTAATTGATATAGGTACAGTGGTGAAGGACAATGCACCTCCTACAGTTTCTGAAGAAACTCACCAACCCTATACATCTAACATTCAAGTAATTCAAAAGAAACACAGTGTTCAGGTATCTTATTCAAAGAAACCAGTTGACAGAGAGATTTATATTAAAGAAAGATTCAAGGAAAGCAAGGCTAGAAATCAGGAAATCAAGACTGGGATATATTCCAAATATCTAAAAACAGACTCCTAGCAGCCAGAACATAATACATTCTACCTTTGATTATAAGACTAAAAGTATTCATATGACTTTCTTCAACCCACAGTTTAAACTCCTAAGTCATCTTCTGATTACAAAAAGATAGCTTTTGAGGTCATGGCTAAGGATGTTCATCCTTTGGACCAAATTGAGTTTCGTAAGCAGGCAGGGGAAATGATATATTCTACGATGACCACCATAGCCATGAGTGTACAGAAGCTAAAAAACACTCTTGAAAACATGAGAGGTCAGATAAAGTTAGAAAAGGCATCAACCCAAGCTAAGGACAACATAATCAAATCTCTGCAGGATTTGGTAATTGAAGTAGGATACAATCCAACTAATGTCAAAGTTGTAGATGACCTCATAAAGAAAAATAATGCAGACATTGTTGCATTAAGAAAGCAACTCAAAATTCCTCCTGCATAACAACCTCAAGCTAAAGAAATTCTAGAAAGTCAAAGTTAGAAAGATGAGATGATGAGTCTAACACTTCAGCTAATTGCCCAGTTAAAATAAATGAAAAATTGGTATAGGAGAAAAAGGCTAGATCAGAAGAATTCCCTATCACTGTTATTACAGTAGTCACTATCGTTGTTACTTCTACATTAGAAAAATCATTGGCACCATCAGCTCCATTAGCTACAAAAATTCTTGTCACATCAGCAAGTACTTCAGCAACAATGTCATCTACAACAGTAGCACAACCTATAGATGAAGCAAGTAAATTAGTGAATTAAATGTAGGAAATTTCCATGCAAACCAATGAAATCAATAGACTTAAAGAACATCTAAAAAGTCTGGAGGATGAGAAAAAACTTGCTCAGATCATGCATAAAAATGAAGTATAGAAAACAAATAGATTGACAGAGAAATTGCAGAAGTTAGAAAAATATTTAACATTGAAAGAACCAATGGCACAAGCCAAACAACAATTATGGGCCAATATTATTGAATCTGTCAATGATATCTGGCCATCAATCCAGGTTATATATGAACAAAAAGATCTCATCAAAGTAGCAGGTGAATCCATCCAGAAAATTTTAGAAGAGCTTGGTAAGAAGACAGAAGAGGCTAAGGAAATCATAAAATTTCTTAATTCCAAGAATAACCAAGAGTTAGAAGAAATTGGAATTAATGAAAAGACATAAAAAATCCTAGAAGTTAGGAAGGTGATTTTGAAGATAAATTTAATGATTCAACTTGAAGAAAAATGCCAAAACATGGACATGGCCATAACCAGGTTCATGATGAAGTTTGATACTTTGAGGCAGAAAGGCTTGCCAAATCCTCTGTTTATTCATGAAATATTGATGAAACTAGAGGATTATGATAAGCAAAATGAGAGAAGTGGCCAAGGATAAATCTAACCTTCCTTCTTCACAAGGAATTCCACCAGGGAAAGTACTCTACAAAATTTTTTAAAATCTCTTTTACCTAGAACATGAGGTAAAACATTTATTTATCAACAAGCCTACATTCTCAAAATATATAGAGGCAAATGAAGTATTCAGAACGATGGTAAAGATTAAATTATCAGAGGCCCAATTTTGGGAGAAATTGTCTGATCTACTATGAAAAGAGCAGCAGTAAAATAGGGCAGTCAAATGAAAAACATATTAGTTAGGAAAAAGGTAAACAAAGTAGGTAGTTTTATAGTTACAGAATAGTAGTAACAATGAAAGTTAAAGCAGTTAAAAAGTAGTTATAGTCAAAGAGTATTATAGTTTAAAGTGTTTTAGATTAAAGTCAAAAGGATAAAGTCAAATCAGAGCAAAAGATGCAAACATGAAAGACACTCAACATCATAATTCATTGAGAAAACAACAAAGAGACAAATCATCAAAAGATCAAAGACAGAAAAAAAATAAAATTCAATAAATGCATGGACATCTTGCATTAGGTAGATAGCTGTCTCTATCTTCTTGCATGAAGATATTTATTTTCCTTGAATAATTCCTAAGTTTGTTTTAGGATATTTTGTAAGAGTTTTTGTATAAATACTTCAGATTTTGAATTATTGAGTGTGGATTGTGGATTGCTAAAACACTTCTATAGATGTACTGATCTGATCTAGAGGGTTATTTGTATAATTTTCAAGTCAGCAGACTGGATTGATCAATAAATATATTATATTACAGGATTCATGTGTTGGGCCACTTCAGTGAAGTACTCTTAATTGTTCTTTGTTTTTATCTGAAGTTTTCACATACATGCATGTTTTCAAAATCTAAATGTATAACAGGAATGTTATTTCATAATATGTTTAAAAGCACTATGTCTTGAACTATTATGTCATTTTCATGTTTTCTACTAATATCCAGATTAGGGAATTCTTAATTTCTCTCTAGTTTCGATTGACCTCTGTCTTTTCCCTCATTATCCAGATCTGAGAACCCTTAATTTCTCTCTCATCGCGATTGAAACCATTTTCACCATTAGCCTAAGGATCTAAATTTACTCAGTTATCTTTCCCTGTTAACACTTTCATTTAGAACCTTGATTCTAATCTGACTACTTGATACATTGACTCCATTAGCCCAATGGAATTTAAACATACATCTATCCATCTGAACCAGTGATTCCACCACCAAACCAAACCCAAAATCAAATCCCAAGTAATCCTATATAACTAGCCTAAAATCAACTAAAATAAAAAAATATAAATCATATAGAGAGATCCCCCTCTGAGCATTAGGAAGGCTAGATCCTAAGGCTTAAAAGTAGGTTTGTGGTTACCTCTAATATTCTTTAAACAAAAATATACACAAACCTTGAGAATAATTTGAGTGATAACATACTAGCGATCATACTAGGGAACTAACCAGTCCTCATTGTTTAAATAAATCTTAAAGGAAGTATTTTTACATATCTTTTCACCTTAATATTGTTTTAAAGGGTTGTTCGAGTAAAACACAGAAAACTAAAATTCTTGCTTCCAAAAGAATCTACTATACTAGGTCTAATGTTGATCTAGAACCTGCTATAATATTAGATAATTCTAATAGAATTTTAAAGAAAAACAAAAAATTAGAGAGTTTAGGTAATAAAAATCCATTGATCAAAGCAAATTCTCTTCCCAATAAATTATCAAGTTTACAAGACATTGAATTCGATTTATCTTTTGAGAAATCTTTGTTTATAACTAAATCAAAATGTGCCATACATGATAGTGTAATAGATCCTGATTTCATTTTGTTTATTGAAAATAAGAAGGAAATTATTTCACTTGATTCAGAAGAAAAAATTCTAGAACCTTATGATAAACTTGATGCATTAACTGCAACTTTGATTAAGGAAATTGATGAAGCTTATTTCCAGCATTCTGTTGAATTGACTGCTTATACCCCTAAGCCTTCTACCAGTCATTTAGAGTCTGTAAATTTAAATTTATTTAGTACCACCTCATGTTTTATTTCCACTACACCTCATTCCACCGAATCCTTCATCCCTAAGCTTCCTCTTCAATCTAGAGTTTTATTTCCATCCCCAAATACTGAAAGTTCATCTTCTAGCACTGCTGCTGCATTTTCAAGTACTTCAACCACATTTCCAAGTACATCTTCTAGTGCACCAACCTCATCTGAAAGTACCTCAACCTCATCTCCAAGCACCACACATTTACTTCCTAGCCAAGCAAGAATCTTAGCCATGGAAGCTAGATATGATCTTGTGGTCCTACCAGGGCAGTTACATAACATGCCCCAAGATTATCAAAGAAAAATCCATGAATTTGATGGAACTAGTCAATATACTGCATAACAACATGTTAACAAAATGATTGATTACTTTGAATTGCATGAAATTGATGAATCTGATGTCCAAATGAGACTGTTTTCCTAAACATTAGCTGAAGAAGTAAAAAAAATGGTTTAAAGCTTTACCTGCGAATCTTATTGCTGATTTAGAAGCCTTCCATAGATTGTTTATCAGTAGATGGGAGAAAAAGAGGAATCCTTTACTTTTCTTAATATGAACACATAAAAAGAGGACCTAATGAGTCAGTTCAGGACTATTATACTAGATTCAATAGTATCTATAATGCTATTCCAACAAACATTAAACCCCTACCAGATCTATCTTTACTCAAATTTCTTGATGGTTTTGATATGGATATGTCATACCAATTGAGGGAAAGGAACCCAGAAACACTAGAACAAATGCAAAACATTGCAGTTAGTGTAGAAGAATATTTGTTAGCTAAGAGAGCAAGAATGAGAAATGAAAGAAGAGTAACAATAAAAGAAGAAACATCTACATCAGATAGCAAAAGAGATAGTTTAGCAAAAGCCATGGAGAAAATGATGGATATACTAGAAAGTATGGAAAGGAAACAATAGCGGGATAATCAACAACAAGGCCCCAAAATAAGAAATTCCAACTTTAGAAAAAACACCAACACTAGTAAATCTAGAGAATCAGCACCTGATCAAACAATATGACCACCTTTCCAAGAGAACTATGTTGAAATTTCTCACCAAAATGAAGATGATGAAGAAAATCAGATTAATTTAATGGGCATTGATGATGATAATACTATTTTTCTTACACAATAAGAACATGAATTATATGAATTACAACAGTTACAGTTAGAATCAGGAGAGTCTTTTGATTATAAGAAAGGTTATGAGTTTGCCATTAATGAAGTTCACAAGCAATATAACTTTAGGAGTAAGAAAAATGTAGAAGCCCCTACTAAGAAATCTGCCCAAAATCAGACCAAAAAAACAGTAGAAGCTCCTACAACCAAAGTACTTCAAATTATCCCTCGGGAAACCCAGCAAAACTCTAGTTCAAATCAGAAAAATTAAAATCCTAATCAGAAAATTTCTAGTCCAAAAATTGCACCCAGTCCTAAAATTGTTGGCATTACAGATACTGTTGTTCAAACATCAGCCGATCCTCAAAAATCAGCTGCTACTAAAACAAAAGTCTCTGCTAAAACTATACCTTCTACTAAAACTTTAGCTTATCCAAAAACATCTGCTGCTAATCCAAAATCAGTTGATCCTAAAACAACTACTGCCACAATAGTTGCTGAAATTTCAAAGTCTGCCAAAACTTCCACTGCAACTCAAATCGTCCCTGAAAAGAAGATTGAAAATAGTAAAATAGTAGAAACACAAACAGAAAAACCAACTATAGGTAAATAATAGAAACACACTCAAATTACAGTTAGTAAAGAAGAAATAATTCAGTTAGGAAAAACACAAGCACAATTCAACATTCAAACTGAAATTGCCAAACTTAAAATACCAATTCCTTTGACAGAGTTGGTAAAACATTATCTATATAAATCAAATATAATTGAAACTTTAAACATCAATGAAGGAGAAGACTCTGTAAATCTAAGTGATGGTAAACTAGAACTACTTTCTGGCCCAGAGGTAAATGGAAAACATCAAGAAGGTGGTGTTCCTTCTTTCTACATTAGCTTGAGTATACATGATCAAATTCTACACAATGCTATGCTAGAATCAGGAGCATCCCACAATTTAATGCCAAAGGCCATCATGGAAAATTTGAATTTAGATGTTATTAGACCATACAAAGATCTCTTCTCTTTTGACTCTAGTAAAGTGAAATGTCTTGGCTTAATAAAATATTTATGTGTCACTTTAGTCCAATACCAAGGAAAAAGTATGGCCATGGATATTGTAGTTGCTAATACCCCTCCTAAGTATGGAATGTTTTTATCTCGCTCATGGGGAGCAAAACTGCAGGGATATCTACAATTAGACATGTCTTATGCCACTATTTCAGTATTTGGTCAACCCAAGAAACTTTACAGAGAAACTCTAATAAAGTACATGGTTAGTAGTATAGAACAACCTCAGAACTATCCAATTTACTCTGTACACTCTGATATGGATTCCTTTATTTTATGTAATTCAGATTCTGGCATAAATAAAAACATAGCTTTAAAACAGAAAAAGAAGGAAGTCGACAGTGACAACATATTTCATGAATCTATGTGGCACTTAGACATTGATGATTTAGTAAATAAATTAGCAGCAAGAGCAGGAGTTTGGATTCATAACATGGAAAACAATCATTCAGAAGGTCATGCCTTTAGATTAAACTTCAAATGTACAAACAACATGGCAGATTACGAAGCTTTAATCTCAGGACTGCAGATTGTTAGAAATTTAGGAGGCAAAAGAGTTTCTATTATGGGAGACTCTGACTTAATTGTAAAACAAATTAGAGGAGAATATTTTGTGTATAATCCTAGATTAAGCCAGTATAGAGAAACAATTTTAGATCTGATTAAAGAATTTCTTGAATGTGACTTTGCTGTAATTCCTAGAATACAAAACATACAGGCACACAATTTAGCAACGTTTACTAGTACCTGCAATCTGCCTTTTTAGCCAAATCACCAATACACAGCAGAGGTAAGACACTGGCCCACTATACCAAACAACTTAAAATATTGGAAATTTTTTACATAGGATACTCAAATCTATCACTTTATGAACATTGAGGGAGAATTCCAGAATTGTAACATAGATACAGATTGTACAATAAATGATAAAATAGACAGTGAGATAGATGTAAATAATTTATATTTCACTAAACCCACTAAATTCACTCAAGCATAAATAGAAAAATTAGAAAAGGTATAAATAGAAGAATTAGAAGATGATGATTCTGACATTTTAAACCTTAAGAATAACTTTTTACCTAAGGGATTAGACCCATTAGAATATCCTTTTGATTCAAATGACATTGCAAGAAAAAAAAATATGGAACCATTAAGATCAGACATAGAAGAATGCAATATAGGAACAGAACAAAGGCCTAAGCTCATCAAAATTTCCAAAGAATTACCTCAAGATGAAAAACTAAAATACATAGCTCTATTTAAGGAATTTCAAGATGTATTTTCATGGAGTTATGAAGACCTAAAATCTTATAACACTAGCATAATACAACACAAAATACCTATCAAAGAATATCAAAAACATTTCAAACAAAAGCTTCGAAGAATAAATATAGTTCTTGTACCTTTAATTGAAAAAGAGGTAAAGAGGATGTATGAAGCACAAATCATTTCACCTATCAGATATTTTGATTGGGTTTCAAACTTAGTTCCCACTAGGAAGAAAATGGGGGAAATCAAACTTTGTGTTGATTTATGGAAATTAAATAAGGTGTCCCTAAAAGATAACTACCCTCTCCCCAAGATGGATAATATTTTACAGAGGGTGGTTGGTTCATCCAGGATTTCATTACTTGATGGATTCTCTGGGTATAATTAGATCTTAGTCTAGCCAGAAGACCAACCAAAGACAACATTTACTACTCCTTGGGGTACTTTCATGTATTTAAAAATGGATTTTGGATTAATGAATGCAGGAGCCACATTCCAAAGAGCTATGGATATATATTTTACGAAATAAATTCATGATTTTCTTGTAATTTATCTAGATGATATAAGTGTATTTTCAAAAACTGACAATGAACATGTAGATCATCTAAGACAAGTGTTTATTAAATGCATAAAATTTGGTATTTCTTTGAATCCCAAAAAGACTGTCTTTGGACTTGAAGAAGGTAAACTATTAGGACATCTAATATCAAAAGAGGGAATTAGGATAGACCCAACTAGAAAAGAGGCCCTTTTGAATACAAGTCATCCTATAAATATTAAGGAATTGCAGGCTTTCTTAGGTAAGAATAATTTTCTCAGAAGATTCATTTCAAATTTAGCAGAAATAATTAGAGAACTGAATAACATGCTAAAGAAAGAATCAACAATTAAATGGACAGTAGAGGGCAAAAAATCCTTTGAATCAATCAAACAAGCCCTTACAAGAACACCAGTCCTAATAAATCCTGATTTCAAAAAATATTTTATTATTTTTTCTTTTGCTTCAGAACATACTATTGCTGCAGTTTTATGTAGAAGAATGATCAGGGTTATGAACAGCCCATTTCTTTTTCAGAAAATCACTAAGAGATGCCACATTGAAGTATAACATAATGGAAAAACAAGCACTAGATTTAATGAAGGCTATTAAAGACTTTAGAGTGTACATCCTGTATTCACACATCATTGAATATGTACCAAATTCAGTAGTAAAGGACATGGGCCTGATGGCAGGAGAGGGAAATGTATTGCCACCATTTTGGAATATGACATGGAAATTAAGCCCACCAAACTCATTAAAGGCTAAGGTTTAGCCAAACTCATGGCTGAATCGAACTGTCAAGCCTTAGATATAAATTTTATTGCCCAATTAGATGATCATGAAGAGATGGCGTCTCCAAAGATCAGTGAAGCTTTCTTAGATTCACCATGGTATGCAGATATCATATTTGTATTACTAAACTTACAAGCTCCTCCTGGACTGTCAAGAACTAAAGCTAGATTTTAAAATTAAAAGAAATGAAATTTTGTATCATAGATAATGCTCTGTTTTGGAAAGATCATGGTGGCCTTTTATTGAATTGTTTACTTAAATATGAAGTTGATAAAGTTATGGAAGAATTTCATGCAGGTGACTGTGGAGGACACCTTTACTGGAAGTTAACTGTAGATAAAATCTTGAGGGCTGGTTTTACTAGCCTACACTCTTTGTAGATGTAAGAAAGTATGTGACCTCCTGTCACAAATGCCAAATATTTTAAGGGAAGAAAAAAATACTACCATTACCCCTTAAACCCATCTCCACAGAAATTCCATTTCAGCAATGGGGTTTAGACTTCATTGGTGAAATCCACCCACCCTCCTCAGCCCAACACAAATGGATTTCAACAGCCACATACTATTTCACTAAGTGGATAGAAGCCATTCCTTTTAGGTAGGTCACTGATTCTGTCATAATCTCATTTCTAGAAAAAAATATACTGTCTAGATTTAGATGTCCCCAAAAGCTCATTTCTAATAATGCAACTGCTTTCAACTCTATTAAAATGATTGACTTCTGTAACAAATACCATATTAGCCTTGGCCATTCCACTGCTTATTACCCTCAAGGTAATGGTCTTGCTGAATCCTCAAATAAAAGCGTTGTTAATATCATCAAGAAACTACTAGAAGACAATAAAAAGACTTCGAACAAAAGGTTAGTTAATGCCTTATGGGCAGACAGACTCACCACAAAGAATTCCATTGGTACATCTCCTTATCAACTTGTATATGGGATGTGTTATCACTATAAAAATTTTCCAAACTTGGACAGTTTGTATTTGTTCCTAAGTCATGGTCTTAGAATAGGGGTTAAGTCATTTTTATGTTTTTAGAGTCTAAATCATAAGGTTAGAGTTTCATCTCCATCATCAAATAAGGTCCAACAACTTTGTTTCACATTTTAAGGGTCGCATTTCATGTTTCGGAAATCATGTGTTTAGTCACTTTGCAAAATTTTTCAAATAAGCCATGAAATCACGTTTTCGTAGCGCAGATAGTGTTAAAAAATGCTTTTGCGCTACGAAAACGCTAGTCTTTTCATAGTGCAAAACCTTGAAAATACATTACATGCACTATGAAATCACAGATTCGTAACCAATCTTGTCCAACTGTCAAATCCATAAAATTTTGTTAAATTTTCATGAGTAGGTGTCAGTCCACAAATCCTTTCTCCCACATGCAACCATTCACAACCATCATGAGATTCGTTAGGGGTCATTTATCATCAGTCATTTTAAATTTTGAAAGGGGATGGTTGTCATTGGTTATGTTATCTCATGCAAAAACACTTGCTGCATGTTTTTCTTCGAATGACAAGCTTATGGTAAGCGTAAAACCTGAGCTTTTCTCAATTATCAAGCGAGGTGGACCCAGTTATCAACCGAGGCTGAACTCTTAATCAAGCGAGCCAGTTTCTTTGAAATTAAGTGAGCCAGTTTATTATAGGTTTTCTGAGGCCACAGGGATTTCGAGTGAAAGATGACAGAGGAAAAAAGAAACCACAGATCAGGCCAATGTTTGAGAATGGAACCAAAATGCATATAGGCTCTCACTAAGGATAAATTAGTCGAAGAAGCTTTCAAGACATTAGGATGTTGGAGGTTCTGTGAAAAGCTACAGGGAGTTCATAATAAAGTCAGAAAAGAATTTTCCATCAATTTCACAGGTTCAAATACAAAATTTGGATGTTTAAACTTACCAATTTCTCTTGAAATTATTTCTTTAGTGACAAAGATTCCAAGGGGAGAAGAAAGGTGGTCCAAGAACTTCAGGTTTGAAATGGAACCTTGTAAAATATTTTTGAAACTAGAGTTTGTGGACACAAATTTAATCAAAGTAGTGCCAAGAGGTTATGTCAAGGATACATATGCTAACCTGCTCTCCAAAATTCAAAGGTACTTCACCTGTGAAGGGAGATATCATAAGGTGTATTCTTACCATTTAAAGCTCTTATTGCATTTCACTGGAATAATTTCTCTAGATTTTCCTTTCTTTCTGTTTTGGAGTTTGGCAAAGATGGCAGATAAGGTGTAGATGAAAACTCAGGCATATGAAGCTTCATTATGTCATCATGGTCTTGTTAAATTAATAGTTTTGCTTGAACTTCAGAGGGTGAATAGAGAATGGTCTGTGTTTATTTTTCTGTGTGGACTTGGGGTGGAAACACATGGAATAGGTGTTAGCCCTAGGGTCAAAGAAAAATCACCATCTGAAATCACTGACCCTGCAGAAACAAGATCAAAGAGATTTGTCAAATTAAAGCCTAGAAAACAAGTAAAAGGGCCAGAGATTAAAACACCAGTAATTATTCAAGAAACCCCTCAACCTTCACAAAGGAGGATAACCAAAGGTAAGAAAGTAGTGCAGGAATAGTCAACCAGCAAATCAGCCCATAAAAGGTTGACTAGAAGTCAAATAGCAAGGGAAAAAGGAAAAACAGTGGTTTCAGAAGAAGATCTAGGTTTAAAGGGTAGCTTGAATGATATTTTACAAGCTATTGATATTGAGGAATATCCTTTAGTGCAGGAAGATTTTATACATTTGGATGAAGGGAAATATAAAAAGATCAAATCCTCCAAAAAGCTGGATTTTAATGATGAAATTTCAGAGTTTGTGTTCAAGCCCAGAAGGCCTTTAACTAGGAATTAAAAAAGGTTGCAAGGACTGGATGTGGAATTAGAAAAAGCTGGAGAAGTTTCAAATGATTATGAGGAACCCATAGACCTTCCATCACCTATGCTTGAGGATGACAGAAACAGAGTTTTCCATACTCAATGAGAAAAGAGCAGTTATAAAAGAATGAAAGAAAAACTAAGACTAGCTAATCTTCAAATTGCCAGGCTTGAGAAGAAAGAAAGAAAAAATGTGGTGGAGAAGATAAAATTTGACAGAATTAAAGCTTTGTGGGAACTTGAAAGAGTTTCAAATCCTGAAATAGTCAGCACTGAAGCTCGTTTTTTCACCTGGACTCTTCTTGCAATCAAAGAGGCCAAGTTTGTGAGAAGGATAAATGTAAATTTAAGGGCTACTAACAGGAGGTTGAAGAGGCACATTGAGGATCTTGAAATCCAATTGGCAAACTCTGAATAAGGTCAGCCACAATAGAAGTAAGACAGTAAGTGACAAATCCCTAATATAATTTTGTTTTGGGAAGGTCATCACTTTTGGAAACCATGGAAAATTTGACTTATATTGATTTCAAGGTCCATTAGCATCAAAGTCATCATTAAAAGACTGTAAATATTCTCAAGGTTTAAATATGATGAAGAAACTGTGTATTATGGAGATACACAACAGTTTCGTAGCGCATTGTGAAACTGTTGTAGGTGTAGTTTTAAACATTTTGATAAGGTTACAAGAGGTAAACACCAGGTTTTTGAAGTTTTGATGTTGTTAGAAGATGGAAATAGGTCAGAAATGAAGTTCTAGGTGTTAAAGCAAAGGAGATTAGATGTTAAGAGATATTTTACAAAGGCATAGTTACTGAGCTACAAAAACAACTGATATTTTCGTAGCGCAGACACATCAGATCTCTTCACACTCTTTCAGGAACTTAATTTTGCACAAGTGTAAGGACATGGTTCTATGGAAGTGATAAGACATATCACTTGTCTAAAGAGGTCCATTTTGTCAGCAAAAGGATTCAAGGAGCATAAATGAAGGTTACAGCTATATTGCAGGAAACATGTTCCTAGTTTTCAGGACAGATAAGGGTATAAGATAACAGAATATGACAATGAGGTTATGGACATCATCAAGGTTGAATATTAGGAGGAGAAACTATCAAAAATAATTTTTAATTTTCAGATAAGGTTGTTTTAGTCATAATAAGGAGTTTTACTCCTAATTGTATTAGGACTCTAGAAAAGACAGTGAACTGTCACATGTAATTAATAGTCAGTTTTAGAGTAAATAGGTGTCAATCTAAGATAGAATTTGAATTACTCTAAAGATGGATCGTAGAATCCAATGTTTTAATGACTCTATAAGAGAGATGAGGTAGAAATCATCAAGGTTGGAAATTTTCATGAACAAGCAGACTATGTGACTATAGAAGACTGTGTGTTTTTATCATAATACAAATATTGGCTTACTACTCAGGATTCAGAAAAAAAATTTAATGTGTGATATTACTATGGCTTTCCTTATCTATCTATTTGCAGTGGTATAAACATATGTTACTTAGAATTCATTGGAAAATGCTCTAACTTCCTGCATATGTTTATAAATTGTGTTTTGTTCACTCTGTTTTTTGTTTCACTGATGCACTTAAGAACTCTGAAATGCCCTGACTTCCATGATAAGTTGATTTTTATGTTTTGTGGGAAAATACCTAGACTCCATTTCCCAATAGATGTTTGTTGATAATTATCTCAACCATTCATACACTTTTATCCAACTTATTCCTAGAGTTAACCATCTAATCCTTAATTCAAAATATTAAACCTAGTGAGAGAGCCCTCTCAGGTTGAGGAGGCTAAGCCTCAACTAAAATTTTGGTTTGAAATAGTTACACTGAGGTAGCCTGACCAGCAGCCTATCAGGTCCTATTTTGGTGATAACAGGATGGATGATTTTTTTCGATCTTCTTTAGGAGTGTTAGTGATGAAGATGATCCAAGAATTGCAGGTAGAAACCAATGATATCCAGAGAAGGATAAATCAAACCATACACTTGTAGAAAACCATGGAAGAATTCTATGTCAAGTCACAAGTTTTCCAAGATAAGATTAAAAAAATATTTTACAAGAAGACAAAGGAAGATGATTTTTACATAGGTGACAAAGTTCTTAAGTCGGATTCCAGGAGAGAAGAGAAAGGTAAACATGGTAAATTTGATTTCCTATGGAAAGGTCCCTATGTCATTTATGGTTACAAAGGTAACAATGCATTCTTTTTTAAGGAGTTGGATGGATCAGATCTGCCAGGTGGACCTTTCAATGGTAGAATGATGAAGCATTACTATCCCCCTGATTAAAATTAACTCACTTTGTTTACTTTTCTCATTGTACATAACATTGCAGAGTTTAGATTGGATTGGATTATTTTCTTACAAATTTGAAGCCCAGAGAGAAGGCCCTAAGCTTTGAAAGACAAAATATCATGAGTATGAATAATGCAGAGCTCAGAAAATAGTTCCAAGGTAAAGCACAATCAAAATTAAAGGCTATTGATCTTAAAGTTCCTGAGATTTCACCAAGAAATTCCATTGCCATGTGGAGCCACTATTAGGGTCCTATAATAATAGGATTCATAATTTTGAATTGACTATGATTAGTCTTATAATATGTACATACTTTTCTTTCTGCAAAATTTTTACCATATTAAAAATAAAAAAAATTGTAACGAGGGTAAAAGTCCTAAAAGAAAAATCGAAGGACTGAAAGGAAAAAAGATAAAAAAAATAATGTAAGAAATGAACCCCAACAAAAAAGAGATAAAAATAGATCATGAAAGTGATGCAAATTAAAATGCCACTACTTTTTACTTTACTTTGCAAAATAAGATTGTGTGCATCTTGTCAAAAATGCCATAATCCATGAAGGTCAAACGGCTTAATCTTGACCTTTCATGCTTTAAATTTTATGTTGATAGATAGAGAATAAAGATCTAGCCAAACTGTTTAATCTTGGAAGATCAGTAGTTAGGTAGAGAATAATAAGGAAATCAACAATTTAATATGAGCCCTTGGAAGTAATAAGGTTAGAACTAGATATTTTTCTGTTAAAATAAAAATGATAAGGGTTTGCAAGCTCAAATGCACCCAAGGAAATGAAGAAAAAATGTCAGGGTAGGTGATGGGTAAGCAGAAGCAGTCTTTTAAAAACATGGATAGCAGAAATTTATCATTTCATACTTACTAACTTCACTCTCAAACTCATTTTCCTTGTAAAAATACCCCTTCTCCTAAATTTTACTTTTTCTACATTACATCACTCATTTTTCCCTATATAAATACCCTTTCCCTAGTTTAAAACACATATCCCATCACATTGAATTAGGACTGGGTCCCACCCATCAAATCCTGACAGATCCATCGCATTTGCCCAACCATCAGATCTTGATTGATCGAATCCAACGACCAATAGCATCTTTCACACATCTGATTTACCGATCGTTAGCATCCCTCCGACCTTGAGAAATGAATAGTTTTTGTGTCCCCGATTCTGGCTATGTATGAGTATTCAATTCGATCGAATCCTCAGAAAATTTACCGCCCAACCACTTTAGTTGATGCGAAAACCACTAAGTAGTTTCTCTGGACCGTTATCAATACCATCCTACACTTTGAATTTAACCCACGTATTTATGTTTAATTAATGTTTGTTATAACACATATTAGCCTCCATTTATAATCCTTTTCACCATTTTCTGTTACATTGTGCATGACTACAACATTTTCGACCTATTTCCGAGCCAAAGATTACTCTGCCGACCTATAATGAAGCCTTTTTCAACCAGAATTCAATAAATTTGCTGCCAAAGAGATTGTAGAATCCATCCAAAGCACTATAAATACCAGTGAAGCCTCAAAAAACTTTTGCAACCTAAGAACCCCTTTTGCAAACTTAAAATCTTCATTTTTTCCAGGTATTCCTCAGAGCAAATACTTGTACTTAATCTAAAAAGAAAGTAACAAGTAATTGAATCAGTTTAGGAGCCTCTGCAGACCAAAAGAAACCCTTGGTGCTTCCCTATCCTTTTTCTATAGACCCTAGGCATATTTTAACAGAATTTCCAAGCCTTGAGATTTTTTTTTATCACAAACAATATTATTTGATTAATTGAGCCATTTTAAACCTTTGCAGACCATAGAAAATCCCTATTTCCTCTTAAACCCTTTTTCACATTGTAAAAATATTTCATAGCATTTTAAAGAGGCCAAAGTCTATTTTTTCAATCAGAAAATAATCAATTGATTAAAATTAACAAAAATATGGCTTCTCAAAGTATTGTATTGGTCAATTCTCTACAACCTCCTATTGTAGATGTAGAGCATACCGCCTTAGCAGATAGAGACTTTAAAATTAGTGACCCTGTCACTGAATTTAACCTTCTTGAGCTCCACTGCTGGAGCCATGAAAAATCCATTGACCAAGTTGATGATGCTTTCATTTGGGAGTCCAATTTTCCTAATTATATTGTCCCATAGACCTTCCAGTGCCCTGAGGTCATCAAAATTTTTCAATCTTGCTATTTCCCTGATCAAAGAGCCCTTATAACCCATGGTAAAGAAATTATGTTCACTATAACAGCTGAATCAATAAATCAGATGCTGCAGATCCAACCTAGGCTATATGAAACTTCTTTGTCTATTGAGGCCCTTACATAGTTATACATGAATCTAGAATTCTCCAAGAGGTTCCATATATTTCAGACCTTCATCCTCTCATCAACAGCAACTCCCGAAATAAATCCTTCTTATCCAGCAACCATTTTCTCTGAGGGAACCAGACACATCATTTAAATGTTTTCTTGTATTTTAGGTTATTTCACTGATGAACATGTTGATGCTTCAGTTTTGGGTTTCTTGTCTATTTTTACCCTTGGTAATCCTAATGCTACCATATTCAATTTTTCTCAGTACCTTGCTGAAACAATGCATGAACAACTTGTTAAAATGCTTGAAGAAGGTGTTTTCAAGTATTCATTAGTCCTGTTCCACATGTTTCTATATTTTGAGTCTAAAAAATTTACCATCAACCTTCAAAAACTTGATGTTGAAGGTAATCCATAGTCAGTAATATTTTGGACTTCCTTACTCAAGAAGGATTCAACACAATTCAAATATACATATTTCATTGACTCTTTCATCCATCCAATGATGAACATGCTGAACAACAACATTCTATCAAGAGTCAGTGAAGAAATTAAAAAGGTCCTACAGTTATCTGAACACAGTAGGACATGATATTGGTACTTGTATCAAAACCATACAGAGATTAGGGTATATGGATGTAATATTCTTCCATATAAGCTACCCAAATACCTTCCAATGAGGTTATTTTCCCTTGAATATATCAGGAAGATCCTTAATTATGATGCAATAAATTTCTTGGCAGCCAAAAAGAGGACACAATTTAAAATAAAAAGTCATATTGGTTTTTTTATTTGTAACAGTAGAGATGTTGGTCAACAAGCAGAAAAGTATTTGCAGGAGCTTAAATTCAGTCAGAGTTTTGAATGGTAATATGATCCTTTAGGAGTAATAATAAAATTGAGAGTCAAATGTAAGTTAAATCCTTATGTACATGAGTCCAAGCCAGCCATAGAGAAGTACTCCAATCAGTATGAATGGTTGGAGAACACTTGGAAAGAGGAAGACAAGGAAGGTGATACTAGTCAAATCTTGCAAACTTCAGCCCCACAGGATAGGAACTCTAAAAGAGTTAGAGAATAAGGATCATACACTGCAGAAACTACCACTAAAACAAAGTTCAAAATGATGTACAGGAAGAAGCCAAAATTAAATCCTGTAAATGAGGAAGTGGAAATCATTGAAGTAATTGATACAGGTACAGTGGTGAAGGATAATGCACCTCCTGCAGTTTCTAAAGAAACTCACCAACCTTCGACATATAACATTCAAGTAATTCAAAAGCAACACAGTGTTGAGGTATCTTCTTCAAAGAAACCAGTTTACAGAGAGATTGATATTAAAGAAAGATACAGGGACATCAGGGCCAGAAATGAGGAAATCAAGGATAAGATATATTCCCAATATCTAAAACAGACTCCTAGCAACCAAAATAGACTACTTTCAGCCTTTTATTATAAGACTAAAAAGATGGAGATGGTGTTTCTTTAGCCCACAATTCAAACTCATAAGTCATCTTCAGATTACAAAAAGACAGCTTTTGAGGTCATGGAGAAGGATGTTCATCCTTTGGACCAAATTAAGTTTGATAAGAAGGTAGGGGAAATAATATATTCTACAATGATCACCAAGGCCATGAGTGTACAAAAGCTACAAAACACCCTTGAGAACATCAGAGGTCAGCTAAAGTTAGAAAAGGCATCAACCCAAGATAAGGAAAACATTATCAAATCTCTAGAGGATTTGGTAATTAAAGTAGGATACGATCCAACTAATGTCAAAGTTGTAGATGAACTCATAAAGAGAAATAATGTAGACATCGTTGCAGTAAGAAAGCAACTCAAAATGCCTCCTACAAAACATCCTCAAGCTAAAGAAATTCTAGAAAGTCAAAGTCATAAAGATGAGATGATGAGTCTAATTCTTCAGTTAACTTCCCCGTAAAAAGAAATGGACAATTTGGTACAGGATAAAAAGGGTAGATCAGAAGAAGTCGCTGTCACCGTTATTCCAGTAGTCACTTCTATTTTTCCTTCTACATTAAAAAAATCACTGGCACTATCGGTTCCATTAGCTACAATAATTTCTGTCACATCAACAACTACTTTAGCAACAGAGTCATCTACAACAGCAACACAGCCTATAGACGAGGCAATTAAATTAGTGAAAGCAATGCATGAAATTTCCATCCAAACCAATGAAATCAATAGACTTAAAGAAAATCTAAAAAGTCTGGAGGATGAGAAAAAAATTTCTCAGATCATGCACAAAAAAGAAGTACAGAAAAAAAAACAGATTGACAGAGAAATTGCAGAAGTTAGAAAAATATTTAACATTGAAAGAACCAATGGCACAAGCCAAGCAATAGTTATGGGCCAATATCATTGAATCTGTTAAGGATATCTGGCCATCAATCCAGGTTATTTATGAACAAAAATATCTCATCAAAGGAGCAGGTGAAGCCATCGAAGAAATTAGAGAATAAATCGGTAAGAAGCCAGAAGAGGCTAATGAAATCATAAAATTTCTTAATTCCAAGAATAAACAAGAGTTGGAAGAAATTGCAATTAATGACAGGATAGAAACAATCCTAGAAGTTAGGAAGGTGATTTCTAAGAGAAATTTAATGATTCAACTGGAAGAAAAATTACAAAACATGGAGATGGCCATAACCAGGTTCATGATAGAGTTTGATATTTTGAGGTAGAAAGGCCTGCCAAATCCTCTGGTTATTCATGATAGATTGATGAAACAAGAGGATTATGATAAGAAAATGAGAGAAGTTGTTAGGTTCCTATATTACTAGTATAGTGCCTTATTGTTGTTAGTGTGACCTCCTTATCATTATTATTGTACCCCTGTAAGCCCAATATTGTTATTATTGTGCCCTTAAATTATTATTGTTAGGTCGGCTAGGATTACATTGTGGCCCCATGGACTCTTATATATAGAAAGGAGGTTTTTTTAATTTGTATCATCGAAGAATTTTTCATTCATGTAATGTATTAGAGGTTTCCCCCTCGAAGTGGCTTATTTTTAAGGTATTGATATCTCTTTTCTTCTATTTTTGGAGCTGGTTTCTTAACATTTGGTATCAAAGGTTTGGATTATAGGGTTTTCGCTGCTCCGAACCGGTCATCGTGGAATTTGCGCTATAACATTTTTTATACGAAGGTTAAAAAGTTGAAATGTTTATAGTGCGAAGGTGAAATCCTGAGGAACATCCTTGCAAAATTTCAGAGCTTGGTTCGAATTATTTTCAGCGATATGATCTGTGGAAGTTAGGGCTTTTGCAGGCTCCTGAATTTAACCTAAATAGGTCATCGTGGAAATTTATCTATAATATTGTTTCTACAAAGATTCAGAAGTTGAAATGTTTAGAGAGAGAAGCCTAAATCCTGAGGAACATTGTCATACAATTTTAGAGCTTGATTCACAATATTTGTAGAGATATGATCTGTGGAAGTTAAGTCTTTTTCAGGCTCCCGAATTTCATCTCAAAGAGGTTATTGTGGGAAAATCTTCATAACTCTCTCTTTGAGCATCGGATTGGAATACTGTAAAAAGCACCCACAAGTACATGGACTATAGTTTCATGTATATCAATTTCAGAGCCAAAGGAGGAAACATAGACACGTGGCAAGTCATACAAGTTCGCTCTACCGAACGAGTCCATAATTGGTTCATTGTGGGAGATTGGACATAACTTAGCCTTGAAGAATCTAAATCAGGTCAGACCTGTGACATTTGAAATAAGCTTTAGTGGGCTACTACAAGGCTGAATTTCAGATATTTAGGATCCACAATTATAGAGATAATTCAATTTCAAAATAGAGCACCCCAAAAGCAAGTAAAAGGTGTGTATTTTTTTTCCTGAATTGCATAAGTCTTGTTTGAAGAATCAAGTTGAATTGATTCCAAGGGAATATTGTATAATAGATATCATTATTGGATTCTAAAATGGCCCCTAAAAATAATTCAACACCCATTAAGCCTTTAGAAGGCTCTATTATGACTCATGAAGATGAAGAATGGCAACATGACGTATCAAAATTGCAAGAGCAAGTGCAACAAATTTCGCTCTCGCAAAGAGAAACAAAAAATGACATGGAAGTTTTGAAGAAAGGCATGGAAACTAAGATGGATGGTTTGAAGAAAGGCATGGAATATAAGATGGATGGTTTGAAGAATGGCATGGAAGCTAAGATAGATGGCATGGAAGCTGGCATGGAATCTAGGATGGATCACATGGAAGCTAAGATCAATGAAAAAATGGAAAACATGAAGAATGATTTAAAGTAGACATGAAAGGTTTGACAAAGTGGATACAAGAAATTTTTCCTAATGGTGAAAAGATAGTACAGGAAACTCATGATGAGAACAAAATAAATGTTAATCATGATTTCATAAACTCTAATGTTGGCGGGAAGAACCACCATATTCCAAAAATGGATATGAGGAAGTTTGATGGAAAGGATCCTATAACATGGATACTATAGATGGAGCAATATTTTGATCTCCATAATGTGCAAAACACACAAAAGGTACGCATTGCAACTTTACATTTAGAACAAAATACATTTGTATGGTATCGATGGCTTTGCTCCCGTACAAAAATTGTCACTTGGTCAATTTTTACGGAAGAAATGATAGCACATTATGAGGATACAAAGAGAAACACCTTCTTTAGCCAATTGATAAATCTCAAACAAAAGGGTTTAGTGGGGCAGCACATCGAGGACTTCCAAAAATTGAATATAAGGGTAACTGATATTCCAGAGGACCACAGGATTGATCTCTTCGTAGGCACTTTAAAGGATAACATCCAACATGAAGTTCGTGTTTTGGAACCAGATTCATTGGAGAAGGCATTCAGGTTGGCAAGAAAAGTTGAATGTAAAATAATGGCGACAAGGAAGCCTACCACTCAATTCTATAAAGAAGGAAGTGTTGCTACCTCTAGATTTCCACAACCTACAAGGTTGACACCACAAAAATTGGAAGAAAAAAGAGCAAAAGGGCTTTGCTATAGTTGTGATAGCAAATACACTAAAGGTCATAAGTGTGCTGAGAATAAATTATTTTACATAGATTGTGAAGAGGAAGAAGAAAATTAACAAGAAGAGGATATACACCAGGAACCAGCCCTAGAAGAGGAAGAAATGAATCCGACCATATCATGTAATGCACTGGCAGGAATTACCACTCCTCAAACTCTCAAGATAGAAGGACACATCAATAAGAAAAAGGTAATAGTGTTGATTGATTCAGGTAGCACCCATAATTTTATTCATTGTAAGGTAGCCAAGGAATTAAATTGTTTCCTATACCCAGCACCAGAATGTCAAGTGATGGTTGCAAATGGAGGAACTATAAATTTCTCTGGAAAATGCCATAATATCAAGCTAACCATGGGCGAATATGTATTGAATAGTCCAATGCTTTCCATTCCTATGGGAGGTGTTGATGTTGTACTAGGAGTACAATGGTTACAATCATTGGGGACGGTAGCTTTTAATTTTCAAGAAATTTTCTTGAAAATCTTTTCAGAAGGAAAGAAATTCGAATTCTGGGGTATTGCAAGGAAGCTGGGAAAGATAATAAGCTCTAATGTCATGACAAAGCTTCTAAAGAAAGAACAAAGAGGCACAATTATGCTCACTAGAAGTTCCAACATCAAAATAATCTATTTCTGCAGATTTCCAAAAAGTCTTGGGCAATCATTCCAAGGTTTTTGAAACTCCCAAAGGACTCCCACCTATTCATGATGATGATCATGCTATTCATTTGATTCCAGGAAGTGTTCCTCCAAAAATCAGGCCTTATAGATATCCTTATGTCCAAAAGAGTGAAATTGAACGTATGATTGCAAAAATGTTAGAGGCTGGTATAATTCAACCTAGTCAAAGTTCTTTCTCTACTCCTGTAGTATTGGTACACAAGAAGGATGGATCATGGTGCATGTGTCCAGATTATAGGGAGCTCAATAAGCTCACCATTAAAGATAAATATTCCGAAAGCAGCATTTCGAACTCATGAGGGTCATTATGAATTTTTAGTCATGCATTTTGGCCTTACCAATGCACCTTCTACATTTCAAGGGTTGATGAATTCCATTTTCAAACCCTCCTTAGAAAATTTGTGCTAGTATTTTTTAATAATATACTAGTCTACGACAGGTCTTGGAAGGATCATGTTCAACGTGTTGATAGGGTGCTCAAACTATTGCAAGAGAAACAATTATATTCAAAAACATCCAAATGTTTCTTTGGATTACAAGAGGTGGAATATCTGGGTCATATTGTATCTCACGAGGGTGTTAAGGTAGACCCTAACAAAATTAAAGCCATTAAAGAATGGAAAGTCCACACAACTATAAAGAAGTCATGTAGGATTTCCCCAAGTTAATGGTACTATCACAAGTTTGTTAAGAATTATGGGAGAATAGCAGCACCTCTAACAACATTATTGAAGAAAGATGAATTTTCATGGACTTCTGAAGAAACTAAGGCCTTTGAATATCTTAAAGAGGAAATGTGCCTAGTACCGGTCTTAGCCACGCCAGACTTCAAAAAAGCCTTTATTTTGGAATGTGATGCCTCAGGAAATGGAATTGGTGTTGTTTTAATGTAGGAAGGAAGACCCGTTGCTTTTGAAAGTCGTCTAATCAAAGGAAAGTATATACAGAAACCTATTTATGAGAAGGAAATGTTAGCAATACTGTATGCACTAAAGAAATGGCGAACTTACCTAATGGGAAGACACTTCAAGGTAAAAACTGATCATGATAGTCTTAAACACTTTTTGGAAAAAATACTATCTTTAGAAGAGCAGAAAAAATATATCACAAAAATGTTGGGTTATGACTTTGAAATAATCTAAAAAAAAGGAAAGCTTAATGTTGTTGTAGATGCACTCTCAAGAAATAATGAAGAGGTGGAAGCATTGCTTTGTGCCATTTCTATTATCCAAACTGTGACGATAAATCAAGCAAGGGATGAATGGAAGAAGGACAAAGAAGTGTGGACACTCATTCAAAAAGTTGCAAGTAAGATCTAGTACATCTAACTTATCATTTGTAAAAATGATTCCTATGGTAACAAATATCGCTTATATATTTGCAAGAATTCCCAACTAAAACAAAATATTATTTTGGAATTGCACACTTCTCCTTTTGGAGGACACTCAGGATTTTTAAAAAATTACCATAGGGAGAAGAAATAAATTTTTTGGGATGGCCTTAAATTTGATATTCAAAATTTTGTGGCGGAATTTTTTGTTTTCCAGAAAAATAAAGTTGAGGCAATTAAGACCCCGAGTCTTCTACTATCTTTATCCATTCCAAGTCAACGTTGGAAGGAGATTTCAATGGATTTTATCAAGGTAAGTTACTGCTTCGTATCTTCATCCCTCCGTCAGTGATCAAATTCTCTTGTTGCATTGCATATTAGGTGTCTCGCTCAGTCAGCTGCATTCCATTAGGAGCATGGATCATCTAATGGTAGTGGCTTTTTGTAAATTTTCCCTCATGTCCTTTACCTGCTGGCCCATTTCCATTCATCAAGATCATCTGCAGTCACTTTTTGTCTTTAAATTTGTAAGAGTCATTTCTAGGATTCAGTTTCATTAGGTCTAGTGTTTCATCCAAAAGGTCCACAAAATGTCCAATAACAGTCAGCAGGTGCATGAGGAGGTTGAAAAAAGTTCCAGTACCAATAAATTTGAAAATCACATCCTCAGAAATGTATTTTTCCTTAGAACCTTATTTTGAGGAAAAAGAGAGTATTTTAGGTTTTTATGTATAAATTTGATGTAATTTTAGTTCTCTTATATGTAAATAACTTCAATGTTAACCCTAGTCACCTTGCCAGGGTTCAGCAGCTCCATCCCCTACAAGGAAAACAAAAAATCAAGTCATTCAGCTCATCAAAGGCACAAATAAAGTAAACTTCCCAAAAAACAGAGTTGAAAAAGTAAGTCACAATGCAAACATTATAAAAGTGGGTTTTATGAATGAAAATCAAAATCTCTTGTATATAAGTCATTTTTCATGTTCAAAGAGCTCATTTGCATTCAAAGAAGAAATTTTGAGCAAAAGAAAGTCGTGTTGGAGAAAGGAAGCAAGTTTTAGGCAGAATTGTGCAAGTTGAAGGGAGCGACGCATTGGGTGAGACGCACGGTGCATACAAGTGGCGCGACGAATTGGGCCGACCTCCACAGTGTAAAAAATACACTGGTGTGCCACAGATAATAGGTGTGACACGTTGTTTTTGTGGTGCGGCACATAGAGTTGCAAGCCATTTTACCACAAATTCATCCAGATTCTCAATTTGCTTGGTTTCCTCTAGTCCAAAGTAAGTCAACAACTCTTCAAATGCCAATGAATGTGTGTCTTAAGATGTTTATGATGATTTAGTAAAAAAATTTCCAGCCCTACTTCCTTGCAAATTTTTCTCAAGACATGATTTCTTAGGGTTTGTAAATTTGTTTTTGTGGCCATCACTCCCTCACCTTTTTATTCCCTTACTTATTTTCTAGTTTCATTAACCTATTTTACTTTCCCCCATATCCCTAAATTCATTCACCCCTATTCCCAATTCCCATTATCACAAAACCTAGCTACAAAATTCCCAAACCCTAATCGCTATCCCAAAAGCCTAAAAATTATCCATAAAACCCTTCAATTCCCCAAATTCCAGTGAGCAACATTCCCAAAATCCCTCTTACCCTCTCCCTTCATAGTCCCTGATACATTTTCATACACTTGGCAAGAAAAGATCAAAGACACCTAAAATCTCTTCATACTCATCTAAGACAACACGAACTCTGGCAAACATGGAGTCTGATACTTCCTATGACCGAGATGAAGAGACACATAGTGACTCTCCAACCGAAATGCATGCACCAAGGAGACCTCACAAGGGTGGTAAACATATAGGAGAGGAGCCTACTTCACTTGCCGAGCTGCAGGCCTGCCCTCTTCCTATCACATGCTTCCAACACCAATCCTATTATCAGTTTTGTGAGATGGTTGCTAGAGTCCAGTACCATCATGAGTTGTCCAGGTTGTTTGTGCTTCATCTACATAATAGCCAAGTCACTCTAGCAGGTGTGAGATTCACCTTTACATCGGAGTCTATTTCTATAGCAACCGACATTCCAAATGTCAGTGAGCAGTGGAATAAAAGGCAGCATATTGATAGAGAACATTATGAGCCTTACATCAAGGCTGGTTATCAGAGACATCTTAGTATATTTTTTCCTTTCCGGTATCTCAAAGACTCATATGCTCCCTTGATGAAACTCATAATTAAATATTTCAGCTGTGAGGGCCGGTTTTCTCGCCTATATGCCTATCACATCAGATTGTTGATGCACTTTACCAGGGTGAGAATGATGAATCTCCCCTACTTCATTTTCTGAAACATTGAGAAGATGACCACCATAATGCACAAGAAGACTCCTCAGCAGCAGTATAACAGTATATATCATTTTGCACTCATCAAAATTGCGGTCATGCATCAGCTTGTTTTGCAGGACATATTATGGGAGGATTTAATTTCTCATGAGTTCTTCATGGCTCCTCAGGTACCTCCAGAAGCTTTTCATGAGACAGGTGAACCTTCGCATCAGCAGGTGGGTCATGAGACACAGACCGCTAGTGTGCTGGTGTTTGTCACCTATCAAAAGGGCACTAGAAGGTTGTTTGCAGCAGCAAAGCGAGTATTATCTCCACCCATGGTGGAAGGGGTCTCACTTCCTCCATCAGCAGAGCAGGTACACGACAAGGGAAAGTGGCCATTAGATGATGAGGGGCCTTCAGGAGGGAAAAAGACATATTTTATTCTTATTCAAGATGATGACACCGATTTGGGCTCACCAAGCTCAAAGCTTAAAGAGATCATTCGGGAGCAGCAAGAGGACATCCATGGTTTGTCTCTCAACCTAGAAAGAGCCAAGTGGATAATAAAATACCTTGAGCAAAGAAAAAAGCAGCTAGAGGACCAACAAACCATTATGAAGCTGTAAAACATATGAGAAAATCGGCAAGCTTCCAAGAGGAGGAAAACCAAGTTGACACCACTTGAACAAGAAATTGAAGCTGATTGTGAATCTTGGCTCAAAAGGATTAACATAAATTTGTAAAATATGCTGCAGAAGGCCAACAAAGAGAAAAACATGTTGAGGCACATGGCCAACCATTACTGGGCAAGAAGCCATGTGTGCAAAGCAAGAATCGGGAACTTGAAGGCCAAGTTGAAGAAGGTATCAAAGAGGCAAAAAGAGCATGATAAACTTTAGATCTTGGTCGAGGATTCTTTGGCCTAGCATAGCACTTAATGGAGGACACTCAGCCCAAATTTCAAAAAATTTGGGACACTTTTTGCATTTTTGGATTTTTTGGGCCAAAACACAGGTTTTTCTGCCCAATACGCCGCGCCACCTGGCAGTCGCTTTTGATGGGGGACTCTTTTTGATGAAAACTCAAAATTTTTGGATTTTTCATGGAAAAATATGCATGCTCACAAATGGCCAAGAAATTCTGGTAGGTTTTGGGCTTCGAAAAAGGTCAAAAACACTCCAAAAATGACCTTTCTGACCCTTTTTTGACACACATGAAGCAGTCTTGGGATAACTCAGTTTTGGAGGGGAAAATGGAGGCCAAATTAAAAAATTAAACTTGTTCTGGATAGTAGATAGGTAGAATTTCCAACAAGCCCACTTGGAGAAAATTTGGATACCGGGAAGGCCTCCAAAAGAAGCTACAAAAAGGCGCTACGCATAGGGAAATCAGCGCGACGCATTGGAGGAATTTTGCTCATTTTTGGTCAAAAACTCTGTTTTTTCCCTATTTTTTTCACAATTTGACTTTTTTCCTTCTAATTGTCAAACTTATGATGTAATTTAATGTGACTTGATGGATTTTGATGTAATTATGCTAAATTTTCACTCATAGAGGTAGATTCATCCATGGAAAAGTAGTTTGTAATAGAATGAATCAATTCCCTAGTTTTTAGAGGCAACTTGGTCCACTGCCTACTTTTTAGTTTCTCAGTTTCGAATTTGTTGGAATAGCTCCTAAACTAATGAGCTCGACCCCTAGAGGCTAGGATGAGTTTTTTTTTGCCTATATCTTATTTTTTTTCAGTCGTTAGCATAGTTGGATTTTTTTGAAAGCTTGGAGCTTATTGTACATTCATCTCTGCAGTTTGGCAAAGAAATAGACCAGGGTTTGCAGCACTCTATGGGATTCTTGTGGCATCTTGATTTGGTATTGTGTTTTCTTCTGTAATTTTAAGTCTACATGTGTTTTATGTATGCCATATCTCTCTTTATTTCATCTTAAACTAAATCAAACAAAGATAAAGGTAGAATACATTGAAAGTGCAGTGCTCTACCTTGGGTTTTTTTAGTTATTTGAAGAGGATCCCTGAGACTTTCATGCCCTATCCAACTCCTCATCAGTCTAAGAGCTCTCCATCTCACTCAATTTGAAGTACCAAATCACTTGCCTACCTTGCCCCATACAGATCTCTCTCAAAATCGAGCTCTGACTCCTGTGCCCAACCGCTTTCACATTTGAGCCAACAAAACATCATAAAATTCAATCAAACTCTTCTGCACACATACCTAGCCTAAAATCAGTCTTCACATCAAGTCATCTCAAGCCTCATTGATCATTTTTGTTGAGATTGACAGGGAGAGAGCCCTCTCCCGACCTAGTAGGGCTAGCTACCAGGTTAAGCATGGTTTGATGTTATCCTAGATTCTACCTTTCTCAGCCTGAGGTAGATTTAGGCCCTGGAGGGTCAGTGGTTTACCTAAGTCCGAAGGAAAAAATGTCATCATGGTGGTAGTTGATAGACTTACCAAGTATGCACACTTTTGTGCATTATCTCATCCATTTAAAGCAAGTACAACTGCTACTACATTTATGGATACAATTCAAAAGCTACATGGGAACCCAAGGGTTATTGTGAGCAACAAAGATCCCATTTTTACTGGAAATGTTTGGACAGAGTTATTTTCTTGTTTGGGTACTCAGTTAGCTCATAGCTCATCTTATCATCCTCAATCCAATGGTCAAACTGAGATAGTAAATAAATTTTTGGAAGGATATCTTCATTGTTTTGTATCTGATAAGAAAACATAATGGGTCAAGTGGTTACCTCTCGTTGAATGGTGGTATAACACTTCCTTCCATACTGCAGCAAAAATGACCCCATTTATGGCACTTTATGGATATCATCCACCGTCCATCACATCATATTTAAGAGAAAATTCGAAGATTCAAGCAGTGGAAGATCACATCAAGCATCAACAAGAAGTTCTCTAGCTCTTAAAGGATAACCTGAATTTGGCACAAAATCGAATGAAACAACAGGCAAATCAACATCGCAGCGAGAGAAGTTTTGATGTAGGAGACTAGGTATTTTTACGACTACAACCATACAAACAAATGTCCCTCAAGCAAGCTAATAAGGATAATAAATTATCGCCAAAGTACTATGGTCCTTACAAGGTGTTGCAAAAGATTGGTACTATGGCACTCGTTGAGCTTTCCCTCGCTTTCTCCCTGCATGAGTGCATCCTGCTTTTCCATGCTCATCAAAGAAGGTTATAGGGTAAAAATATTCTGTTCAAACAATATTGCCGTAACTTCACGAGGAAGGAAAAATCATATTGGAACCTGAAGCAGTCACGTAAACAAGAACTCGACAACTACAAAATCAATCAATTTCAGAGTATCTCATCAAGTGGAAGAACTTACCTGCTGAAGATTCGACATGGGAGGATGAGAATTCTACATGTACACCTAGCTACTCAAGCGTTGAGGACAGACTTTTTTGAAGGAGGGCATGTTAGGTCCCTATATTACTAGTATAGTCCCTTATTGTCGTTAGTGTAACCCCCTTATTGTTATTATTGTACCCCTGTAACCCCCATATTTTTATTATTGTGCCCTTAAATTATTATTGTTAGCTCGGCTAGGATTACATTGTGGCCCCATGGACTCCTATATATAGAAAGGAGGTTTTGTAATTTGTATCATCCAAGGATTGTTCATCCATGTAATGTATTGGAGGTTGTCCCCTCGAAGTGGCTTATTTCTAAGGAATTGATATCTTTTCTTCTATTTTTGCAATTGGTTTCTCAATAGAAGTGGCCAAGGATCAAGCTAAATTTCCTTCTTCACAAGGAATTCCAACAGGGAAAGTACTCTACAAAAGTTTTGAAAATCTCTTTTACCTACAACATGAGGTAAAAAATTTATCTATCAACAAGCCTACATTCTCAAAATATATAGAGGTAGATGAAGTATTCAGAAGGATGGTAAATATCGAATTACCAGAGGTAAAATTTTGGGAGAAATTGATTAATTTACTATTAAAAGAACAGTAGTAAAACAAGGCAGTCAAATGAAAAAAATATTAGTCAGGAAAAAGGTAAACAAAGCAGGGAGTTTTATAGTTACAGAAAAATAGTAACAGTGAAATTTAAAGAAGTAAAAAAGCAGTTATAGTCAAAGAGTATCATAGTTTAAAGTGCATCAAATGAAAGTCAAAAGGCTAAAGTCAAATCAGAGTAAAAGATGCCAATGTGAAAGACACTCAACAACAGAATTTGTTGAGAAAACAATAAAGAGACAAATCAGCAAAAGATCAAAGACAACAAACGAAAAATTCAATAAAAGTAGGGACAACTTGCATTAGTTAGATAACTGTCTCTATCTTCTTGCATGAAGATATTTATTTTCCTTGAATAATTCCTAAGTTTGTTTTAAGATATTTTGTAAGAGTTTTTGTATAAACACTTCACATTTTGAAGTATTGAGTGTGGGTTGTGGATTGCTAAAACACTTCTATAGATGTACTGATCTGAACCAGGGGGTTCTTTGTACCATTTCCAAGTTAGCAGACTGGATTGAGAAATAAAGAGATTGTATTACAGGATTCATGTGTTGGGCCACTTCAGTGAAGTACTCTCAATTGTTCTTCTTTTTTATCTGAAGTTTTCACATACATGCATGCTTTCAAAATCTAAATGTATAACAGGAATGTTATTTCAAAATATGTTTAAAAGCACTCTTTCTTGAACTGTTATGTCATTTTCATGTTTTCTACTGATATCCAGATTAGGGAATTCTTAATTTCTCTCTAGTTTCGATTGACCTCTGTCTTTTCCCTCATTATCCGGATATGAGAACCGTTAATTTCTCTCGCATCTCGATTGAAACCATTTTCACCATAAACCTAAGGATCTGAAGTTACTCAGGTATCTTGTCTTGTGAACACTTCCCTTTAGAACCTTGATTCTGATCTGGCTGCTTGATACATTGACTCCATTAGCCCAATGGAATTAAAACCAAAATCTATCCATCTGAACCAGTGATTCCACCACCAAACCAAAACCAAAGTCAAATCCCAAGTAATCCTACATAACTAGCCTAAAATCAACTAAAATCAACAAAGATAAATCATATAGAGAGAGCCCTCTATGAGCATTAGGAAGGCTAGATCCTAAGGCTTAAAAGTAGGTTTGTGGTTACCTCTAATATTCTTTAAACCAAAATATATACAACCCTTGAGAATTATTGGAGTGATAACAGATTGGACAACATTTACCTCGGAGGTTTTACCAGAATAATTTTTGTTATTAGAAGGAGTGGAGGGCGCAACGACAGTAGTGGATTTAGACTTTGAAGATGTTTTAGGTGCACTACTAGCAGTATGATACACTTTCCCAATAACACCATACACCAGAGGCGTAACATGAGACTAAGATGATGCGGGATCAGTTGAAGGTCACAGTGCGTCAGGAAAGAGCTCATATAGAGTCCCAGATTAGGAATAAGCTAAATCGAGGTATTTGGCTTTGGCAATGAATTCCTATTTTGTTACACATGCACCAATGGCAAGATGTTTATAAATATTGGGAAAGAATGATTTATTAAACCATTCAATCAATAGCCGATCAGAGATCTCAAATTTTATGAGGCAACGACGATGTCGCCATTCGTGAATGTTATCTGAAATTTGAGTAGCATTTGAATGCTTCAATGAGGTTAAGAGGTGAGTGCAGATTTCATACCAGACAGGTAACTAGAAATGAATGAGGAAAGCCATAACCAATGAATTGAAATCGAAGAAAATTCCTCGAGGGATATCAATATACCACTTAGTCTTAGTACCAGTCAAAGTACGCTGGAAAAGACGAATATGGATAGAATCATCAACCCAAGAATTAGAAGATAGCCATAATTGATACATCATGACATGGGTTTGGGGGTCTTCCCCATACTTGCCTTCAAATTTAGGACAATCTCTCGGAATATTAGTCAAAATTGGAGGCCAATGCAACTGATGTTGGATGGTGTCATTTGTAAGCATTGACACATCCGGTAATTCCAACGTAGCCAAAAATGGAAAGGGGGGATGATGAGGAGAAAAAGGTCAGGTGTTCCAACCTAGTTGATACGTATTTCCCCCCCAATAAGGTGGATTATGTCCTAAATATGCATATTTCCCCCATTGCTGGTAAGGACCTTGCTGCAGCAACTGTTGAACATAGGGAACTTGTTGGGGTGATTGGTAGAGCCCCTACTGGGGATATAAGATCCTTACTAAACATGAGGTCCAGCCTGCAGACCTTGCTGAACATAGGGTCCAACTTGAGGTCCCATTTGGGCCTGTTGGTACTGAGGAATCTATTGATATTGAGCACCAGACTGAGGCCCATGATGGGGTTGTTGGTACTGACCATGAAGAAGCAACTAGTATTGAGCAGAAACGTGACCTAGAGGGAGATTCAAACCAACATGGGTGTAAGGACCAAACTGAGGGTTAGTCACAATAGCACATGCGGGAAGCTGGGGTTGTTGGACATACTTCTGAGATGCACTTGGTCGAGGAACATACTAATATTGTATGTTCAATTGTTGAACATACTAATGAGGAATGTTGAACATACTAATGAGGGATGTTAGGTTGTTGAACATATGAATATGGTACGTTTGGTTGCTGAAGGGGTTGTTGAACCTAAGAATACTGAGTGTGGGTTTGGTGAAATAATAATACAGCTGAAGTAGGTTGACCACCCGAAGGAATAATGCCTACAAAAATGTTCGCCTATTGTGAGGACCATGCTCCACCCAGACTTTCCTTAGGTTGTCTCGCCCCAAGGATAGGTCCAACGCTCAATGGCTCCCCACCTAAGAGGGGAGGTACGTAAAGAAAATTATATTTCCCCCCATGCATGGATGAAACCATATATTTTCCACTCAATGGTGGAACTGCAATAATTGTAGATGGTGAAAATGGGGTAGAGGATCCAATCGAAATAGTCATTTGACCAATAGTGATTGTAGGTCGAACAACAATTCAAGACATGACATCCACATTCGAAATGAATGGGCCAAAAGATGGAGGAAGACTCGTTGACCAAACGGGATTAAAAAATAAAGATGTGGTGCCAGAAGCTCTAGAAATAAGATTTCCCAAAGGGGTGTAGCCTTGTGGAAGTGGAGATACAACTTGACTAAAATATACTTCGGTCCCATTGCCTGAATCATGAGGAGTAGAGATGAAACATTTTCCCTCAGAGGGGAATACAGATGAATAAGCTTCTAGAATATAGGTGTCAGTGGTTTCCTATAGAGTGCCCTAAGGATCACTCACGAATGGAACATCATTAGCATTGGATGCCATTTTTTCAGGAAATAACTAACGGACAGTATAGTGAGATGTTATTGGAGAAGCATGAAAGGGGATTTCAGATTAATCAAACCCGAAATTCAGATGAGGTGAATTGGACGATTCAGCCACGATGTCCTTTCAAAACAATATCAAAGAAGGAAGAGGTGAAAAAATTCACAGTCTACCAAGCAATAATAAGGCTAGAGAACTACACAGGAAAGATGTTATCGTGGGAAGTTACTTTTAGAATTAAGAAAAAATAAATAAAAAAGGGTGTACTAGGCATAATGATTTACCAAGTATTCATGAACTGTAATATACACCTTGGTGATAAATGATAGAAAAAAAAATGATCAGGGACTTAACGTACTACAACCAATCTCCCCGAATGTTGTCACTCGGTGTATCACGTTTACAAGGTGGCCGACTCGGTTACCTATGGTAGGCTTGAAACCTAATAGTGTATCCCCAAATATACACGATGGTACGTGGGAGTCCAGTCTGTAGTCATGTTGTCTAATGCGTAATCGTTCGATGAGAATGCCCCAAATATACTTATCATACATCAATATACGTCCATACGTGGGCCAAGATATCACCCTCGGGTTGTAACACAGACCATTAGTGACAAATCCTACGTTTTACGATGTTAGAACTCATCTCTAGCCTAGACCACTAAATGTTCTCATTAGTTCAAAATGCTCCTTAAGGTAAATTGGGTGAATTTTAATGTTGATCTTGACTTGAGTTTCAGTTGTGGCTCAAAATCGATGTCACATGAATCTTATGATGCAAGCTAATAGAGAAAAGAAAAAATTTCCATTTCAATGAAGCCTAAACTATTTAGGGAAGATATACAAGCAAAAGTGCAATCAAAGCAACAACAATGATGCCCCCCAAACTAGTTCAAAACTACGAAATGAAATTCTTTCTAGTCAAATTCATTTTTCCCAAAACATGCAACTTATTGAAAAAATGAAAACACTTCTCTTTTCCACTGAGAAGCAAAAAATGATATTTTTTTTGTTTTTTACTTTGAAATGCAATAAAAACTAAAATAAACGAGATGAATAAAGAAATGCAAAAAATAACCCTTTTCACTTTTCTTTGAATCGAACGGAAATCAAAATCACTTTAAAAAATGCACGAAAGAAATTCTTTTCACTATTTTCTTCAAAACGATAATGACAAGCCAAATAAAAAACCAAAGTGAAATAAATTTCAATTTCTTTTGAATTTTCATAAAGGACACACTCTTGTAGACTTACGAATCAAACACTTTTTGATCATCTGTTTGACACTAAATCAAATGCAAGGTCAGAGATGCAGTCATGAGTAGTGCATACGATAAATCACTTCGAATCAAGTCAGAAGCAATGTGACAAAAGGTTTTTGAAATGGTGAAAAATATCCAAGCTTATAAACAAATCAAAGAGATGAAAACACTCGCTAAAAGAAGACAAGTAAGTAAAACACACAACAAGAAGGTCACTAAGACTCTACAAAAATTATTTACGGGCCAGGACACATTGGAAAATAAATGGGAAACCCTAAATTTTCTTAGGTCTGAGATCAACGCTTCTGTGATAAGAAGAAGGGTGCTGAAAGACAAATCAATGTGGTTGTGCTATATAGAACAACGGTGACAACGTAACTGTGTAAACAAAAAATGTGTTGGTCGCTAAGAACAAGGAAATAAAAAAGGAGTTTCACACAAAACCAGACCTAACACAGTGAAATTAATAACAATCCCTATGCAAACTCACATAGAGCTAAAAAATCTTAGATTTCAGACTGATCTAAGATCAGTCGGGGAAAGGAAGGCTAAGAGGCTAAGCTCCCGAGTGGATTCACCAATTCTGTTGTCAAGATAAATCCCCTTTGGGGACAGAGGCGATCTCTCTAGCCCTAGATTGGGTCTAGCAACATGATATTCTTTCTAATGAAAATATTTCTTAACTAACATTCATAATGCAGCAAGAAATGAGATATAAGCACCTTTTTCCAAACACAAAGTTTGAATCCATTGATGATGACCTTGAACCATAATCCTTTGAGCCTCGCTCCTTGGTACTGATGGCACATGAATACCTACAGATGATTGAGATATAACATCAAATTTAATCTAATACATAATATTCAGAAACATTAGCTATCTAGCAGATCAAGGAGTACCATAATGTTTTCATAAAAGATTAGAGAAATATAGAAATAAAACATCAGATGTTTTCATAGATAAATATGAAAGGAAGAGCTTATAAGTCGGGCCTTGATGTTGGATACCTCCCTTTGGTGAACATATGAGTCCTTCACAGAAGTTCTAAAGCATTCCTTCTCCTGAACACTTAGGCATTTTCACAGTGCAAGTATTTAAAAGGAACGAGATTTCCGACTAGCCCAATAATGACCAACCAAGACTAACATTATTGGAAAGAGGGGCATGAATTTATAGGAAGGGAGAAGAGGTTGGGAGCCCATGAAAGGAGGAGGAAGATCCACTTTCTAAGGGATAAACCCCCATGGATGAGATCAAAGCTCTAAAATCAGAGAGCTTGAATCTATCACCACTGTTTAATAACCAACTCGTCGCCCTGGAACTTCTATAGGTCGAAGCTTCTCCTCCATTTGAGGAAACACGGCTAGGAAGAGATCAACGTGGTTTTCCAAGAAATAAGGGCACTGGCAGTGCTAAGCCAGAACTATCAATCTGACATCATCGCGAGCATGACACCCGGAAACGTACTGACATAGGAAACTAGGATTTTTACCAAGTTTCTTCAGTAATCTTCCAAGGCAGTTTTCTTTGAATCTTTAGGGGATGTCTTAAAATATTTCTTCATGGTGGAAATGTTGCATAGGGTCTGTCACTGGGTATTTCAGGATCAGGGGTGGGAAATGAGCATGGTGAAAAATTACCGTGTAACAGTGGGATTAGGTTCAATATATTTCCAATGAATTTATTTCAGTATTCTAAGTGAATTCATGGCTAATTAATTAAATAACATACTGTCACTAATGTTTCAAAACTGGGTTAGTTTGTTGGTGATAGGAATATACAAATTTTATAATAATGCAGATTTTACAACTTTCTCCAAATTTGAATTCCCTCTTCAAATATTAAAAATATTTCATGGATTTGGAATCAATAATTAATTATTTTGGATATGGTAAAAATCTTGGATATTTTGATGAGATAAATAATGATTTATTATCAGAGATATTGGATATATTATTGAGTTTCTAATGATTAGTAAAGTGTTGTAACCATATGGAAACTTGTGAACTTGCATTTAATATTTGTTATCTCATTTTCGAAGAGAATTTATGTAAAATAATAGTAAACTCTTAATTTGAAGGAAGGAATCGTGGAAAATATGTCAAACTTATGATGGAATAGAATAAAACTTCTTAAGATTTTATTTTACATAGATTTTCATTTTATAGGCTTATGAATAGAATGCTTTTATTTGCTTTTAATTTGTTATAATATCATTTACTTCATTGATTCTTTTTCTATTGGGCTCACTGTGTGAGATCATGGTGGATTTTTTTATCTATTTTCCTATATACAAGTAGATTTTATAATTGTATTTAAATTAATGCAAGTTTGTTTCTTGATGCAATGATTTTTTTAATCTCATAGATTAATTTTATATTCATAGAAATTATTTATGGAATCAATATGTGCCTAAATCCAGTTGAGAGATAACTTGGTGATAGTAAGGTCCCAATAGCGTGATCGATGTTCAAGCACATAATCATTGCTAAGAATGACTATGTTTGATTTTGATTGATGAAGTGTGGCATATTTCATTTTTGCAGTTGATATCTATTCATTGAATTACATACTAAAATAATCCAAATAGAGTATTGTTGTAGAAGATGCATATATTGAAGATTGAATACTTAACTACAACTTGATTTATAACACTAGTGTATAAATTAAGGTATAATCAAGTAACATTTTTACTATTTGTTTCATTTATTTAATTTTCCAAGATTAAACATTAATAGAATAAGGATTAAGAAGTTTAGGTAAATCATACTATAAATAACCATGATTGGACTTAGAATTAGAATGGTAGGATACATGCATTATTCAAAGGGGGGGAGGGGGGTTCAATAAGATAAAAATTTAATTATCGTGAGAGGCACTTTCTACAACATAATACAAGGGTGATGTGTGATTATGTTTGTGCTCAAGGAGTTGACATGTGTCCCTCTTAATAAAAATAAAATATTCTCTAAATAGAACAACAATTTTGAGTATAAGAAAAAAAACAAAAACAAAAATATTAATAATCCCAACGTTACTATGGTTACTCAAATTTTTATTGATATTACAACCCAATGTGGTAAGAATATTTCACTCACCTTAGTCATAAATATAATATTTATATTTCCACATACATAATATAATTTCATATAAACTTTAAAAAGAGATAAATTAATTAGAAGTAAGACAAATGTGAGTAAGATATTTAAGCTTTATACTTTAAAAAATATTTCAACACATGATTTAAATAAACTATTTGAAGATATATGTTAACTAATTTAACTAACTAGAAACCCCTAGTCACTCCCACAGGCTTGCATTAGTGCAACTATGGAATTTTTTGCATAGTGTTGTCTCATCAAATGAAGAATTTAAGGCTATGTTTTAGGGCTGGGGCTAAGCCTTTGTCCATAAATACATATAACTTTCATAACTCATAAAATACATGACTACACCGATTGTAAACAAAAGACTGAAACCAGGACTAGTTGTGACCATCCCCAACCAGGACTGACATTCTGTCAAACACTTGGTAGATATGCAACCTACAGGTCATGAATGCAAGTTTGAGCATAAGGGACTGAAAACTCATATGAGAATAAACAAGCAGGATCACCACCCTCTCCCATTAGTTTTCTTAACATAAATTAGGTATTGCATCCATTATTCTTTCAGTTACAAGTCAAAACATGAAAATATCCATGACTAAACAAATTCATATATCCATGTTTATAACCAACATATAAACATACAAATAACCATAAGATAAAATAGATTAAATCCAAATAATAAAAAATGAATTTACCAATCAAAAGCAATAAAATTTAGCTTTCATTAAACATAGGCAAGAGCCAACTAGGTTCGGGACTTCCACGTACCACTGGCCATAGACATGACTGAACCAAATATTTATTTTAGCCAGTCACCCTCGTGCCATATTGAAAACATGAATCTGTAATCTCATGGGATAAAAAAATCCAAAATAATTAAGGTAATACCCTCACCATACAATGATCTCACCTAAACCCTGTGCCGAGATCACAAAACCAAACCAAGCATGGAATGCCTTCATATTTCTTCACCATCCTTGAGGAATTTTTCGTCTCCTAGTATTTAGGCTTTACTGAAATCCACACCTGATCACTAGGCCCTAACTGATACTCCACCCTCAGGATTTACAGTATATCCCACCATTACGGGTCAAGGGATTCCTAGTCCTTTGGGAATGTTTCTGAGACCACCTCTGCCCCAGATTTTGAAACCTTCCGAAAATTCCAAAGATGAAAACTGAGAACAATCCCATCACATCATGGCTATCCAAAAATGGAAAGGCAAGGATAAAAAACATTGTCACAACTAGGAAAAGCAATTTCACCAACAAAAAAATAACCAAATAGAACCATGCACATACCATGCATGTCAAAACCAGCTAGGAAATCATACATGCAATCGATTACCTGCAAGTACTGATGTTGAAGCTTGCTTGTTCCAACCTTTCCCTTGCTTGATATTCACTTTCCTTTCCTTTCCTTATCCTTCCTTTTCTTTCTTTTCCCTTTCTTGATCCAATGCTAGAATTATCTAATAAAAATATAAGAGTCCATCAGTGTGAGAGCGAGATAATACAAAGAGAGTTCCAAACCTAAACTGACTAAAGTCTATGAACTAGTCCTCTTGAGCCTTTTTATTAATGAGGGTTCTAATTTCTTCATTTTACCATTATTTTCCTTCATTTATCTCCTCACATGCAACTTGTGGCCTTTCACCTTCCTCTTCTCCTAATTTCCTTTATTTTCACAAATAAATGTGCCAAAAATATTTTTTTTCCTTTTCAATGCCATAGCCATTTCCTTTTCCAATTTCCAGTTAGCGATAAACACTTCAATTGATTCCCACTAGGATATCTTTCCCAAAATTCATCTTGGAATACATGTCCCTTAACTATAGTCTTATTTTTTCCTTTATTAACTTATATACATGGAATTTTAGATCAGGTATGTTACAGAACACTCCCCTTTGGGTAACACTATCCTCGGTGTTAAACCACACCTATACCTTAGAAAAACCCTTGAAAAGAAAACATAATTCCCATGGAGATTTATAACCCAACTTGACGCAATATTTACAATGAACAACCTACTGAGAACATGACAATAATACCGTGTACTGGAACTTTATAATGTGACTCATTATTGACACATTGTTCCACAGAACACTCCCAATGTGCATTTGATTCCATCTAGAAATTATAATGAACAAAAAAAATCCAACCCTAGCCTTCCCTTCTCTAATACACAGTCCCTTGGGAAATATGGTCACCTTGTTTCGTGCAATCACTCACCTTCCAAGTTCCCCGCATCCCCTATCCCCGACGATCCATCCCTTTGCAAGGATTCCTCACATCAGAAGGTGAAACAACCAAGGCATATACCTTCCTCGAAACCATCATACTAGTCATGGAATTCTCATGGAAATAAATGGAAACTGTTGGGTACTAGTGTCTCACAATGGTCGTGATCCTGGATACTTTACCAACACACTGTTGCGTGTATCAATTCCTTTTTCTATTGCTAATTTTTGCAGTCAATTTCAACCAAACTAGCTGGGAATTTTCTTGCTTTCCTATACCAAGCACATAACCTCCATTAGATTCAAAACGAATTGAAATCAATTCACATCATACCTCATCAATGGCCCGTTAATAAGGTACACTTGCAATTCTATTTACTTCCTGTCACAACAAGTCAAACTATCTTTTTGACCAAATAATCATGTATAAACATATCACATATGGTTAGCTTAAAATGAAACCATCATAAATCATAATCATAAATCACATGTAGCCATCATAAACAATAATCATAGTGTTATCACAAAATTAGACCTGATAGGCTGCCATTCAAGTTAATCTCATGTAACTATTTCAAACCAATATTTTGGTTGAGGCTTAGCCTCCTCAACCTGAGAGGGCTCTCTCAAGGGTTTATGATTTCTGATTAATATGTAGATGGCTAACTCTATATGGGATAAAAGCAGATAAATGATATAAAATAGTTTAAAATCACATTAGCAAGTGTACATTGGGTTTATGGAGTCATAATAGCTTCCGGAAAACCAAACAATCTACCTAGCATGGAAGTCAAGGCATATCAGAGTTCAAGTCAAGGAATACACATGTGAAATAGTAAAACACACAGTCAGTTTGTCTATGAAGGAAGTCAGAGCATCAATTATGAATTGTGAGTAACATAAGCAAACACCATTGCAATAGGATATTAAAAATATGCTATTAGAACAAGAACATACAAGAAAGCTTCATGAATATTGAGTTGGCTAAGTAGAAAACTCTGTATTAAGTTGAAAACAGTCACTTACAATAATCACAGTCTTTTTGCTAAAAAATGTCCAACCCTTAGCATTTATACTTCTTCATATTTTATATATCATTTACAACATAGGATAACCTTATCCTCATCTAGATACATCGAATTCCTACTTTGTGACACTTTGCATAACCATGTGACATAGTATTTATTACAAAATGACAGTTGGAAACCTAGTGAACAATCCTATTACAAATAGGAATCAAACTCATTAAATATACTCATAATAGCCTTATCTAAGCTAGATTACATTATTTTCCAACTGTATTCCCATAAGGTCAAATCCAAATGATAAACTCCGGCACTTTATAACCTCAATGTTGATCTCCTGCAAACTAGGAAATATCCCCTATTTTCTAGGCTTAGGATTCTTTGTGTTCTTGGGACACTTTAACCACCATGAAACCATGAAATAGAAGCCATTTTCTATCAGGAATTCAAAAAAAATATGTTCAAAATCATCCTTCAGTGCCAGCTGTACAAAATCATCATCGAACTTGTAATATCCAAAAATAGGGAATTTCTACAACAATGAGAATATCTTAAGATATTCCAAAGTTGGATCTATAGCAATGCATGAACACAATATTGTAAACATAGAAAATATTATCATGTCATGAGAGAGAAAAATATTCAGCCATCATTCTATTAATGGATCAGCAACAATGTACAAAATATCATGAGGGACATGCCACTCAAGCCATAAGAACAAGTCTCCAATGATCAAAACAATAGATACATGAGATGCTGCAATTATATAGAATGTCAGAGAGTAGTGACTATGTAATATATATTAGTGTAGTTGCTATTTTAGATGTACATACATGAAATATGGCTGAATGAAACAAAAGAAATGCCCAATAATGAAGATATGGGCTCCAATACAAGATTTCTATCCAACCCGGAAAGGATTGCCAGAAATACCGGAAAACAAACAACGTGACAAATAACCCAGGGGTTAATTTGCCACTGAAACTAGATCTGATATAAAATGAGGCTATGACAGATCTGAAATAACAATTTCCTCCTTCAATGGTATTTCTAATTATAAGGTTGATCCCTCTACTCAGAAATAGATCCTCCCGTGAGCTCAATGAACCCTCCCAGCAACTGCTTCTGAAAATACGCAGATCTGGACTAAAACTGCGCTGTGAGCGATGGTAGATGGTTGGCTTGATACCAAAGATATGAAAATATGACTAGGAGTCCTCCTTGCTGATCCTCCAATGGATAGTCAAGCTCTCCACTGAAAAACAAGCCCAGAAATGACTCAAAGAGATCCTCCTTTCCTGCACCCTGCAACACAACCCAGCTCTGAACAGAAACTGCGTTGTAGTTGAAGGAGGTAGCTTGGCCAAAATGTGAGAATGAGGAAATGTATCCCAAGGAACATCTCCTTCCCTGAGGATGAGGCAGGGATTCCCGACCATGAACACCCTTGTGCTAAACAGCATTGCAACCCTGCTAAACATCAAGAGGAAGCAAAGTCTAAAAAGACCAAAGAAAATAATAATCCAAGCATGAATCACAATGGCTGCCCTCCTCTCCATATATATCAAGTGCTCCTCTCCAGAATGGGTCCCATCCATATGTGCCACATAGCCCATGCAATTTTTCCTCCATTAAGATTGCGCAGTCCATCATGGAGATACAATGTATCTAGATAGTGCATGTGGACTTGGTCAAATATGACTGAATCAACATGATCCAATCCTGTTCACACCTGTAGGTGCTCAATCCAGCTGCTTATTCTTCCGCTTTTCACACGAGGAATGTTATTTTCTCTTCTAAAGAGGTTAATGGGCCTCCCTACCCATTTTATTCATCTACCAAAAGATAATGCTAACTATAATGTTCCTTTTAGCTTGAGGCTAAAATTTGGGAACATTACAGTCCTCCCCTCAAAAATTTTTCTTGTCCTCAAGAAACCATATAGGGAGAGAAAAATTCCTCCCCTTTTCCTCTTGTGTCCTTCTCATCAATAGTCCCCACCACTGCTCAAGATAATCTGCAACAAATCTACCCTCCAATGTCTCCTCCCAAAGATGCATAACCAAATGGCTCACATCATGGAAGGTGTAAATGGAAACCTTCTTGTTGTCTCATGGCCTTCTCAAGGTGGGAGTGATGATACACATGGGAAATCTCATTCCCAATGAGTGACCTTCTCACCCATGCTATCATCTAAATGAAATAAGCCATCCTAGGTAGCTCATCAAAGAAATCAACAATAGAGTTTATATTTTCCCATCCAAGTAGTTTCTCTCTCCATTTATGGTAAGTATGGGGGGGTTGCTTATATTGGGCTGAAATGTCATGGCCTTAAAAAATGGCCCAAGCTACTCCAAAAGATAATTCAACCATGAAGTGCCTCCTCCAAGAACACAAGTTCTCCCAATGGCTCCTCCTACATGAAGGAAAGAGGTGTGTCGTGGCAATCATGGTGTGCCCGTTGTTCCTCCTGAAACATACAACATGTAAAATAGGGAGAATCATACTCCCAATGGGCATATCCATCTCGAATTCCACTCTCCAAACAAATATTCCCATGAGTATAAACATATATGCAATATATGGAAGAAAAATACTATGGAAACAAGCTACCAAATGAAAACTAGAGAGTGAATCAAAGTTCAACACAAGGAACCAGCATAATGCATTCCATGCCTGCCCCAAAAAAAAAATAACAAGTGCTTCACCAACCACTTTTTTTCTACCACAGTCATCTCATAAGATGGAAACATGAAGATACAATGTGGTGTCAATGGTGCACACCAAGAATCATGTGGCTTCCCCCACAAACCACCAAATAAATAACCAATCTCAATGCCATAAGTGGCTCTAAGTACATCATCATATAATATGCAAGAAGGGAAAATCATTCTTGGTACAACATGCTGCTCATATAAAGAAAAGAAGTACAAAAAATAAAGTGAAATTGTACATCCTCCATCCTGTACTTGAGGCCTTGAGATGAAATGATTCAACTAGAAATTTTTCCTCACCTCCAAAGAGTAGGGAAGTGGCTGTGACCTCTCCTCTATCACCATCTGGGCTATGCATCTCTCCATATGCTGAAATATGTCATGCTAGATTCCCTCCCAAGTGAAATCCTCTACCAAAGAAAAATATGCATCATAGTGCATGGAAAGGTAGTCCTCATGTGCTGCATGAAGCAACTTCTCCTTTAGCTTAGAAGCTCTAGTCAAGAAGATCCTGCTATGACAATATATGACCACATCATCCACTATATAATCATCATCTCCATCTAGGTCATCCAAAATCATGCATGCACCAAGATCCTTGGAGTACTCTACTAAGAGTTGAGACCTCCAATATGGATCAATCCTCCTAAGAGATAGCGCTGGTGATCTGGCATGTGAAGCTCTCCTCATGCTGCTGCCTGCTACTTTGACATCCCCCATGCCAAAATCTCTCTCGAAACTCTTCACCTCTCCAAAATCCAAGAGTGGTGAACCCAAAGACAAGATGTCTCTCATCAACTCTAGATCTAGTGGCCTCCTAGGTGGAATGCCTCCATGTAGCGAGACATAAAAATTTGAAGTGGATTGTATATATTTGTGGACTGAGTTGTCCCTCTCTTCACTCCCAGTGCAGTCCCCTCCCTTTGTGCAGAAACCTCCTGAAATAGATAAGGGTGAATTTTCATCATCCCTTGATGCGGATCCTTATCCTCTTCTTCCATATATGAGAATGCCTCATCCTCAATGAGAGACCCTTGATATTGGTCATCTCTTGAAGGAGGAAACTCCATGTCTTCACAAATAGAAGAGGGCTCTTCCAGAAGTGGGGTTCTTGCCCTTGGAAAACTATCATGCATGTTTTTATCCCCTTTAAAAATATGGAGTGGAGTTGGTTTAATAGGTCTCTCCAACTCATGCAAAGTGTTTGAGTTTTTGTTTTTAGCAAATGATGGTTCACAATGTTTTCTATCAAATATTCTCACCAATTCCTTAATGAACTCAACATAAGTTTTTACATTTGCATGAAAAAATGAAGTAGAATTATCAAACCAAAAATCATGGGCCATACCTTTGACGTGCAGCGCTGCTACTCTGATGGCCTCCTTCTCTGAAACTTGGTGTAGCTGAAAATAGGAATCTAGCTCTTCTACCCAAGCTTTGGCTGCGCACTCTGCTGATCCATCAAAGTGAGATAGGAAGATTCTACATCTCTTGCTTCATTTGTGGCTGTTGGATATTGCCTCCTCGAGTTTTCAAAACCCTTGGAAGTCCAATTTCTCATTGAATCTCCATGATTGAGATTCATACTCCCGAAGATAGTCAATCAAGGTCTCCTCCCTTGGTGCATCTTCTTCCTCCATCCTTCTTGCAGTAAATGTGGGCAATAGACTGCACTGTGGTTCTACATGTGTGGTTGAATGCTCACACCCATCATGTGAATAGATAGGGCTTGCTTGAAACCCTCTTAGAAATGTTCTACACTCCTCCCCTTTCATCTCCTTGAGATCTTCTTTGATATTATTCATAGTTTGGAAAAGAAGCAGGGAGATCCTCTCTTCCTTCATTCCTCCAAATATTGGAGTCATGATTTTGTTTCTTCTGGAAAACTTCTCTTTTCTGTGAGAAGCTTCTCCTCCTAATGGCATAATGTATTGAATGCACAGGTTGAGCCAAGATTATGCTCTGATACCAATTTAATATCCCAAAATATGGAATTTCTACAACAATGAGAATACCTTAAGATATTCTAAATTTGGAGCTGCAACAATGCATGAACACAATATTGTAAACACAAAAAATATGATCATGTAATGACAGAGAAAAATATTCAGCCATAATTCTATTAATGGATTAGCAACAATGTACAAAATATCATGAGGGACATGCCACTCAAGCCATAAGAACAAGTCTCCAATGATCAAAACAATAGATACATGAGATGCTGCAACTATATAGAATGTCGAAGAGCAGTGACTGCGCAGTCTATCTTAGTGTAGTTGCTACTGTAGATGTACATACATGAAATATGGCTGAAGGAAACAAAATAAATGCCCAATAATGAAGATATGGGCTCCAATACAAGATTTCTAGCCAACCCGGAAAGGATTGCTAGAAATACCGGAAGACAAACAATGTGACAAATAACCCAGGGGTTAATCTGCCACTGCAAACTAGATCTGATATAAAATGAGGCTATGAAAGATATGAAATACTGATGTCCTCCTCCAATGGTATTTCTAATTAGAAGGTTGATCCCTCTACTCAGAAATAGACCCTCCCGATGAGCTTAATGAACCCTCCCAACAACTGCCTCTGAAAATAACACAGATCTGGGATGAAAATACACTGTGAGGGATGGTATATGGTTGGCCTAATACCAAAGATATGAAAATATGCCCAGGAGTCCTCCTTGCTAATCCTCCAATGGACAGTCAAGCTCTCCATTGAAAAAAAAGCCCAGAAATGACTCAAAGAGATCCTCCTTTGCTGCATCCTACAACACAACCCAGCTCTAAACAGAAACTGCACTGTAGTTGAAGGAGGTAGATTGGCCAAAATGCCAGAATGAGGAAATGTAGCCCAAAGAACCTCTCCTTCCCTGAGGATGAGGCAGGGATTCCCGACCAGGAACAACCTTGTGCTAAACAGCACAGCAACCCTGCTAAACAACAAGAGGAAGCAAAGTCTAAATAGACCAAAGCAAATAATAATCCAAGCATGAATCACAATGGCTGCCTTCCTCTCCATATATAGTAAGTGCTCCTCTCCATAATGGGTCCCATCCATATGTGCCACCTATCCCATGAAAGTTGTCCTCCATTAAAAGTGCGTAGTCCATCATGGAGATACAATGTATCTAGACAGTGCATGTGGACTTGGTCAAATATGACTTAATCAACATGATCCAATCCTGTTGACACCTGTAGGTGCTCAATCCAGCTGCTTATTCTTCCCCTTTTCACATGAGGAATGTTATTTTCCCTTCTAAAGAGGTTAATGGGCCTCCCTACCCATTTTATTCATCTACCAAAAGATAATGCTAACTATAATGTTTCTTTTAGCTTGAGGCTAAAATTTGGGAAGATTACAGATATGCCCAAAATAGAAAAAACAAACCTGCACTATGAAAACATCACAGTTTCGTAGCGCTTTTCGTAGTGCAGACTTTTAACTTATTTGCCTTAAAAATTTGATTTCCTTCCTTTAAGATTATCTGCATATTCACTTAACACACCCTCCTTAGAATTTTCAGGCCAAAATATATAGATCTGCCCTTCAAACATTTATGGAAAAGGGTGAAAAATGTGGCTACAACAGTTTCGTAGTGGCATTTCACCTTTTTTGCACTATTTGCGCTACGAAACTGCTGAGTGGGAAGTTTTGTTCGAATTTTCTTGAAAAATAAAACCAAAATTTTCCAAAACTTCAGAAATTCACTGGTTTCATCAAGACAAATAGCAATATGAGCTAAAACACCATTTCAAGAGGTTTATTCTTCATTACCCATTTGATTTTGACTTTTAATTTTTCATTCTGCACCTTGCTTTTTTAGTTCATCCTGAGACTGTTTCAATTGTAGCTCCAAATCCTTTACTTGGCCTCTTAGCCTTCTATTACTAGCTCTCAAGTGAGTATTGATAACTCTGATAAATTTCTCTTCTTTGATAGCTGGTACTGTCCATGTCAAAAACTATTATACAACACTTGGAATCTCAGACCTAGAAACAGTTTGGCCTTCCCATACTACCTTCAACCTCTTGAACTCTGTTTTTTCAATGCTGTGCTTTCTGGCCCTTTTTCTCATCATTGAAATCTCTTGGTTTGCTATCTTCAATCTCTCCTCAAGTAATTGACACTCTGTCATGTGTTCATTTCCCTTCATTGTCTTGCTGGCTGCATGCTCCACTATTGGTGATGAGAGATCAACCACCTCTTCAGGGATTCTGGTTGTTTGAACAGTTACTTGGACCTCTTTACTTCCTTCTTGGAGTTTCCTTGCATGCATAATTAAAGGTTTCCTTGCTTGGAAAATAAAGGTTGCATTTTCACCCTCAAATTCAAGTTTTTTAGCTGATTTAACTCTTTTCTGTTTATGTTCATCCACTCCAATGAAATCAGCTTGCACAATGGGTGATTCTTCTATATCAATTGCATGAAGGATGTCATCTAAGTTTCCTTTCATAACTGGGCTGTCTTCTGTACCTGAAACAACTGTTTTTCCCTTTGATGCTATTACTTGACTTCTTGTCTTTCTCTGGATTCCCTGCTTACTGGCCGCTTGTTTTTGTTTTGCTTCTTTGACACTTTCTAACCTCTGTTTCGTAGGTGATGGAGTTTCTGCAAAAATCACCTATGTCTTCTCTGCTCTTTTCTCAACCTGTTTTCTTGGTTTCAACTTTACAAACCTCTTTGGTTTTGCAATCACATGCTGACTAGAATTTTCTGGTGGTGGTGAAGGAGTATTTTTAGTTTTAGGGTTTCCAGTTGGGGTTAGGTTTTCCATTTCAAATCCACTCATAAACAAAAAGGAAGACCAATCCTTGCTTATTTTATCAAGCTCATTCAAAACTAATAAGTTTATCAAACCATGGTGAAATAGAGAGGTTTCGCACCCATCAGACTTGGCTTGTACTTTATCAGACATTTTGGCAAGGCTCCTATGTAAGTAAAAGGGAAAGTCTAATGATATCTTACCTGTGAAATGCAGCAGTAGTAACTTGAAATGATAAGTATAAAATTTATGGTACCTTCCTTCACATGTAAAGTATCTTTGAAGTTTGAACAACAACTTGGCATAGGTATTTTTGATGCAGCTCCTAGGTATTGCATTATTTAGGTCCATATCTGGATATTCAAGTTTAATGAATTCCTTTCATGGTTCCATGTCAAAATTAAAACCTTTAAACCAATTCTCCTCCCCCCTTGTTATTTCTGTCACAGAAGCAATGATCTCATGTGTGACTGGCACATTTAACATCCCGATTTTGGTATTTGTTCCACTGAAGTGTAAGGAAAAATATTTAGACACCTGAGTGTGGCAAGCCTGCAGATTTTCACAATATCTGAGACAACCTGCTTTGCTAAAAGCCTCCATCACTATTTGATCCTCAATAATAGAATTTACATTCTCAGGTTCATATCTTAGACAATGTCCCCCTCTGTGGACCTTCTCCTCCTTTGCCATGCTTCCTTTTTAAAAAACCTGGCAGCTTCTCTAGAATTAGTAAAACAATCTCTCTTGATTATGAATGAACAACCTCACTTGATAACATAGAAAAACCTCGCTTGAGAAAAAGGAACAATCTCACTTGATTATGGTGAAGATAGCCTTGGTATATAACAACCACATGCTTAACTTTACTACTTCAAAGCTTAAACAACTGTGTGGAGGCAAATAAAAACTGGAATGACTGAATTAGGAAAGATTTTCGAATTTGAAATCTCATCTTACAACTGAATGATGCCTCTATCATGATGATGATGGTTGTGAGATGTGTAATTACTTTAAATCTGACCTCTAACTGACTCACCATACCCTTGTCCTATCATTTCTTAACGGATTTCTGACAAATTCTGGCTTACTTGAGATGACAGTTAAGAAACCGTGCTTTCGTAGCGCACAGTGTATTTTTTGCAATTTGCGCTATGAAAGTAGCAGTGCTTTCGTAGCGCAAAACCTCTTTTTTGATCTAATGGTGCTATGAAATGGAGGATTCTTGGCTAATTGTAGAAATTTAGCTCAAAACTTAATGGAATGACCTCTAAACGAAAAATGTAAATATTTGATCATGGAATGGACCTCTAAGGACTTTATTTGAAATCAAATGATGATCTTTAAACTTATAAAAACTATGACCTACCCTTAACTAAAACTTAATACGACTTATCAGACCTATTTGAGACCATGATAAAAAACAGAGTTGACATACAATGTTTTGAGTTTTTTTTTTTTTTTTTTTTGGGTGATAAAAGTGGCTCCACTTGGGATAGTGTGCCCCTATGGTACACTAAGAACTAGTAGTTCTAGTGCTACTATCCATTTTCTTGACTAAAACAGAAAAAAACTTTGAAATCGCCAAGCTTCCTCCTCAAGCTCTAATGGCCTTCACCTTGGGCTCAAGCTTGCTGATTTAGCTTGTCATTATTAGCAGAAAAAACTCATAAAATGAAATATGTACAATGACATGAATAATCCATCAGATTTTAGGAAGAATAATGCTTCAAAAACATACCATTGATAGGTCCTCCAGCATATGGTTTTCCATCCATCTCTTGCAGTATTTAAGTATTGTTTCCCTGAAAAGAAGCTATCTTGAAAGGACCTTTCCATAAGTTCTCAAACTTACCATGCTTTCCTTTCTCTTCAATTCTGGCCTCCCATTTCAGCACTTCATCTTGAATTTGAAAACTTTCTTCCTTGATCTTCTTATCAAATGTCCTCTTGATTCTGTTCTGAGATTGTTGATTTTTGTCATAAACCTCATTCCTCTTCTCTTGCAAATCTATCAGCTAATTAATCCTCCTTTGGATTTCATTTGGTTCCTTTTCCAGCCCTTGAATCAGTTTCATGACAGGTACCCCTAGAGACGTAGGAAAAATAGCCTCAGCTCCATATACCAATTCATATGGTGAAGTTCTAATTAACCTCTTTGTGCATATCCTGTCAGCCCATAAGGCATACTTTAGCTTCAAATGCCAAGCCTTCTTATTCTCCCGCAACACCTTTTTAATGATCCTTACAATGCTTTAGTTAGAAGATTCAGCAAGGCCATTTCCTTGTGGATAGTATGTAGTAGAATGTCCAAGAGTAATATGATATTGATGACAAAAGTTGATCAATTTCTTAGAATTAAATGCCTCTGCATTATCAATTATAATCTTCATGGGGCAACCAAACCTAGACAAGATATTATTTTCTAAAAAATAAATAATCACATAATCATTTGCTTTCGTAGTTGGGATTGCTTCAATCCATTTAGTGAAGTAATCAATCTTTGTAAGAATCCAGCAATGCTGACTTGATGATGATGGATGAATCTCCCAAATAAAATCTAGTCCCCACTATTGGAATGGTGCTTCTACATATATAGGCATCAAAGGTAAAGGTACAAGCTTCTTCTTACCTTTGAAAATATGGCATTCATGGCAGGCAACAACCCTCTTGTAGACATCCTTAAACATTGTAGGCCAATAATACCCTGCTCTCAGAATCTTGTTCACTGTAGCCTTCCAATAATGGTGACCTCCACAATCTCCTTTTTGGAACTCCTCAATCACTTTATCAGTCTCCTCTGCCAGTAAAAAATTTAGCAAAATTCCGCTATTATCCTTCCAAAACAGATTTCTGTCAAATATAAAGTATCTCAAATATTTCATCTTAACAAACCTTTCTTTGGACTTTTTCAAATCAGCAAGTGCTTTATGGTGTTGTAGGACAAAAACAACCTCCTTGTACCAATCTGAAGTGATATATTTTTCTTTAATAGGAACTAGTTCCTCTTCATCCTCTGAAATTTTTGATATTTCTGCAATCCAATTTATATCAAGACAGTCAAAGTTTGACTGCAGCATCAGCTTTTCCAGGCCTTTCCCTTTGACCAATTTTGTTGGTTTAATCTCTATATCATATTCTAGCAACTTGTCAATCCATTTCCCCCTCTTACCATCAGGGTCGACTTGAGTGAGGATGTTTTTCACAACAGTATTAGGAATAAACGCCACAATATGAGAATGCAGAATATAAATTTTGAAATCTTTGATAGCCTTCACCAAGGCATAGGCCTACTTTTCTAAGATATTATACTTCAGCTCAGAATTGGCTAATGTCCTACTAAATTAAGAAATCAGCTGCTCAATACCTTGATGTCCTTTTTGTAGTAGAACTTCAACGATAGTATTCTCTGATGCAAAAGTAAAAGCTATAAATTCCATTGAGAAATATGGATTGATCAATATTGGTGTTTGTGTGAGTGCCCTTTTGATCTCCTCAAATGAGTTTCTTGCTTATGTTGTCCACTTAATATCAATTCCCTTCTTTAGCATTCTTGTTATGTCCTTCACAATCTCAAAAAAATTAGGAATAAACCACCTTACAAAATTAACCTTTCTAAGGAAAGATTGAATCTCCTTCCTACTTCTTGGAAAATCCACCTTACAAATTACATTGACCGTGTTTGGATCAATCTTAATCCCATATTTAGAAATGATATGTCCAAGTAATTTACCTGAAATTAAAGTAAAAATAATTTTGGTGGGATTTAGCGAGATGCCAAACCTTCTACATTTCAGCAGAATTCTTTCCAGGTGTTTCAAGTGATCTTCTTCCCTCCTTGAGAAGATTGTTATGTCATCAAGATACACAACCAACATCTTGTCCTTCTCTTCAGAAAATGAAATGTCCATTGCCCTCTAAAAGGTATCTCCTGCACTCATGAGACCAAATGGCATCTTGGCATACATGAAAGTACCCCATGGTGTAGTAAAGGCGGTTTTTTTCCTGATCATCAAGATGTGCAAAGATCTGATTATAGCTTGAAAAACCATCAAGCATAGACATTCTCTGAGAACCAAAAATAGTTTGAAAAATTTTATCCATATTTGGGAGGGATAATTATCCTTTAGGGAGGCTTTATTCAAATTTCTGAAGTCAATGCATATTCTGATTTCTCCACTCTTCTTCCTAACCGGAACCAAATTTGCAAGCCAATTTGAAAATCTGATTCGGACAATGATTTTAGCATCGAAGAGCTTTTTGACCTCCTTCTCAATCAATGGCATGAGAAGTGGGTTGATCCTCCTTAACTTCTTCTTGAAGGGTTTTTATTTTCTTTTATGGGAATAGTATGCTGAATAATGGTGGGATCATATTCTTTCAAATTAGCATAGTTCCAAGCAAAGACATCTACGAATCTCTTCATCATTTCAACATACTTAAACTTCATATCAGCTAAAAGAAACTTTGAAAGTTTAATCATTTTGGGCATAACTATAGTACCAAGGTTACAATTCTCAACTTCTTCATCATCAGCATTTATCTTAGGGGATTTAAAAACATCATTTTGATCAAAAAGGTTTTCTAGAGGTATGAGTCCCTTTGGTATGGAATTTTTCTTTAGTTGCAAAAATTCAGAATTCCCTTTAGATTCAGCCAACATGTTTTGCTAATCTACTTGTACATTTTCAAACTCTTCTTTCAGTTCAATAAAGTTTTTTACCTGTTGATCATCCTCAAAAACTTGCCAATGAGTAATATTACCAGGGATAGCTGGCCTATGGCAAATCTCAACCTCATACTTTTCTATGGAGTGCATAGGAATAATGAAAAGACTTGCAGAGACAGAAAGAGAATCATCAATGGAGTTTTGTTCTCTAGTTTTGACCATGAATGAATAGGCTTGAAATTTTTCTAACATGTCCAAGACAAAATTCCTATATGCTCTCATCCTTTTGTCTCTTGTTTGATAAACACCCTCAACCTGTTTAATGACTAATTATGAGTCTCCAAAAACAAAAATGTTTTGAGAATTCATTCTTTTCAAAACTTCTAGACCCAAAATCAAGGATTCATATTCAGCCATGTTGTTCGTGCAATCAAAGTTCGGTTTATAGGAAAATAAATTACTCTCATCATTTGGATTTCTAATCCAAATCCTTGGTCCTGCTCCTTCTATGCCTATTGATCCATCAAAATGCAATGACCACCAACCTTCTTTCTCCTTATCGTTGATTTTCTAACCCTTTGTCTTTTTATTTTCAGACTGCTGAATTTCAGAACTCTGATTTTCTGCTTTCCTCTACTCTTTCGCTTTATTAGTCAATTCATTGAAAAGAACATCAGAACCAAGTTCAGTATCAAGAGCATAAATTGGAAAGTTTTGGGGTTTTTATTTACTACTCACCATGTAGGCCATCCTTGTCTCTCGATACAATCTCATTTTCTCCCCAAAGACGAGAGTGGTACCATAATTAAGATCCATCTACATTGTACCTTTAATTTTCCTTGCCCATGACCTTGACAACAGCATACCAAAATTTGATGGAATTTCTGCTACTACAATGTCCATGACTACAGTCTTAGCAGGAACTTGCGTCAGACCAACAACAACATCCTTGATTAAACCAATGCATTGAATTCTTTTTGAATCAAAAGAAAACAAATCTTTATATGGCCTAGTTATTTCTAATCCCATTCTTTCCATGATTACTTTGGGCATAAGATTGTGAGAGGCCCCTGAATCCAACATAGAATTATGCAATGTCATGTCATGAATGCTAAGGCTCACATAAAAAGGAGGGACTTCCTCATTTTATTGATCTTCTAGTCTTGGACCCAAATATATGGTTGGATGATCTTCTAATACATTCAAGCTATCAACAGCTCCTAGTTGTGAGTTTAAAATTTTAACAATATTTCTTCTATATTCATCTACCTTGAGAATCTCACCAAAAGGGACTAATATTTTATCTTAGAAATTTCATTCTCAAGATTGAAAACGAAAACAGATTTTTCATCTTCTTTGATATGAGGAATATCCAGTGCATTTTTCTTACCTTTAGCGACCTTAGGAGTATCCTTCTTGCCATCAGAAACCTTAGGTGTATCCTTCTTAGGCTATGTTTTATTTGCAATGATAGGCACATTCTTATTTCTGAGATTATAATGTTTCTGCATCTCAAAAATAGCATGTTGATACCCCTTTAGATAGTCCGATGTTTCCTTTTCATGATTATTTTGATCTGATTGATCATGCTCTTCTTTAGTCAAGAAAATTCCTGACATTTCTTCATCAAAACAATGAATAGACTCCTCAGTAACTTCAGGTTCATCTTCTTCATCAATCAAATTCTGCTGAAAAGAAGGTCTCACTGGAGGATTAGGTTGTTGATTTCTATTCTCCCTTGGTCTTTGCTAATTATGAGGTCTCCTGAACTGAGGGTTTCTAAATTGAGGTTCATGTTCTGCAGGAGGAGCAAAGGTATTCCCAAGGGCTAACCTATCCATTAACTTTTCCATTGTTTTCATAATTGAATCTAGCTTATCCTGAGAGGTAGAGGATGAAGATTTCTCTTCTTCTTTCAACTTAGCCTTACCCATTTTTTACTTTTTAGCTGCTATCAAGTTAACCTCCACCTTCACTGCATCATTTTTCATTTCAGCAAGTGTAGGGGATTCTATTTCTCTCAACAATATGGAAAACTCATAGTCAAAAGATTCAGCATACCTCATTTGAGCTAAAACTTCTAGTGGTTTCAAACGGGCAGGAATAGAATCTAACACTTTATTAAACCTTTTTGAAAAGTTTTGGATAGTTTCATCAGCAGCTCTCTTCAAAGTATTATACTTAGTGAGGGCTTATACTAGATTAGTTCTATTTCCCCATTTTCTTAATAAAACATCTTCAAATTCATTCCAAATATGAATACTTTCAGGAGTAAGAGCTTTATACCACTTCCTAACCTCACCAGTAAAAATATGAGCAAACAAACTCAACTTAACATCTTCATGATCAACATCCTCCCTGTATATAAAATCATTAAATTGATCCACATGATCCTCTATTGTAATGTCTTCATCACTTCCCCAGGTTTTAATTCTAGCAGCATATTTACTAGGGAGGTCATGTAAGACAGCAGGAAGAAAAAGAGGTGCGTATCTAGTAGGTGCAGCAGGTGGATATCAAGCCATGGTTAGAGGTACTGTAGTAGTTTTAGGGATGGCAAAAACAGTGGATGACAAATTTCTATGAGGAAGAGTGTTTGGTCTTTATGGGCTACTAACAATTGAGCTCCAGTTTGGAAGAGGTAAACCAACTTTACTTTTCAACAATACTTCAAAAGGATCAAGCTCTTTTAATTTATCTAAAGACTCTCTTTCCAACAACAACTCTGAAGTAACAACTTCCCAAAATTCTTCTTTGTCTTCTTGTGTTACTAGGGCTGATGTATCTATTCATCTCTTATGCAATTCTAAGATAATTTCAGTTAGCTCCTTTTAATTTTCTGATCTAAATAAAACTTCATGAATTTTATCATCAACTCTTTTTTCTTCAGGACTTCTTAATATTTTAGAGGATAAGGATTTTGAATGAGATGGAGTACCTGATATTTAATAAATGCCTTGAATACCTCCTGAAATGGTGTTTGGATTGTCCACAATAGTAGGTGGATCTGGGTCAGGATTACTCCTCGTGGATCTGGGTCAGGATTAAACATATAAAATTTAAATGGATTCACCAAGGTAGATGCAGCCTCGAAAAACTTTCTGAGCTCCTGCTACCTTCAGAAGTTTAGCTTCAAAATCTTGGGAAAGTATAATCTTCAGATTCCCAGCAGACACACCAAAATGTTATCACAAAATCAAACCTGATAAGCTACCAATCAAGTTAATCTCATGTAACTATTTCAGACCAATCTCTTGGTTGAGGCTTAGCCTCCTCAACCTGAGAGGGCTCTCTCAAGGGTTTATGATTTTTGATAAATATGTAGATGGCTAACTCTATCTGGGATAAAAGTAAATAAATGATATAAAATAGTTTTAAATCACATTAGAAAGTATACATTGGGCTTATGGAGTCATAATAGCTTCAGAAAAACCAAACAATCTACCTAGCATGGAAGTCAAGGAATACACATGTGAAACAGTAAAACACACAGTCAGTTTGTCTATGAAGGAAGTCAGAGCATCAATGATGAATTGTGATTAACATAAGAAAACACCACTGCAATAGGATATTAACAATATGCTATTAGAACAAGAACATATAAGAACTCTTCATGAATCTTGAGTTGGCTAAGTAGAAAACTATGTATTAAGTTGAAAGAAATAACTTACAATAATCACAGTCTTTTTGCTAAAAAATGTCCCACCCTTAGCATTTCAACTTCTTCATATTTTATAGATCATTTACAACATAGGATAACCTTATCCTCATCTAGATACATCGAATTCCTACTTTGTGACACCTTGCATAACCATGTGACATAGTATTTATTACAAAATGACAGCTGCAAACCTAGTGAGCAGTCCTATTACAAATAAGACTCAAACTAATTAACTCTACTCATAACAACCTTATCTAAGCTAGATTAAATTATTTTCCAACTGTATTCCCATAAGGTCAAATGAAACTGATAAGCTCTAGCACTTTATGACCTCAATGATGATCTCCTGCAAAATAGGAAATATCCCTGTTTTCTAGGCTTAGGATTCTTTGTGTTCTTGGGACACTTTAACCACCATGAACCCATGACTTCGAAGCCATTTGCTGTCAAGAATTGAAAAAAAATATGTTCAAAATCATCCATAAGTTCCAGCAGTACAAAATAATCATCGAACTGCCCAAAATAGCAAAAACAAACATGCGCTACGAAAACAACACAGTTTCGTAGCATAGAATTTTAACTTATTTGCCTTCAAAATTTGATTTCCTTCCTTTTGGATTATCTGCATATTCACTTAACATAGTCTCATTAGAATTTTTAGGCCAAAATATACAGGTCTTCCCTTCAAAAATTTATGGAAAAGGGTGAAAAATGCTGCTACAATAGTTTCGTGGCACATTTCACAAAACTGCTCAGTGAGCATTTTTGTTCGAATTTTCTTCAAAACTAAAACCAAAATTTTCCAAAACTTCAGAAATTCACTAGTTTCATCAATACGAACTGCCATATGAACTAAAACACCATTTCATGAGGTTTATTCTTCATTACCCATTTGATTTTGCCTTTGAATTTTTCATTCTGCACCTTGGTTTTTTAGTTCATCCTGAGACAGTTTCAATTGAAGCTCCAAATCCTCCACTTGGCCTCCTAGAATTATATTACTGGCTCTCAAGTGAGTATTGATCACTCTGATAATTTTTTCTTCTTTGATAGTTGGTACTGTCCATGTCAAAGATTGTTCTGTAGCACTTGGAATCTTAGACCTAGAAACAGTTTTCCCTTCCCATACTACCTTCAACCTCTTGAACGTTGTTTTTTCGATGTTGTGCTTTCTAGCCCTTTTTCTCATCATTGAAATCTCTTGGTTTGCTAGCTTCAATCTCTCCTCAAGAAATTGACACTCTATCATGTGTTCCTTTCCCTTCATTGTCTTGTTGGCTGCATGCTCCACTATTGGTGATGAGAGATCAACCACCTCTTTAGGGATTCTAGCTGTTTCAATAGATACTTGTACCTTTTTACTACCTTCTTGGAGTTTCTTTGCATGCCTAGTTAAAAGTTTCCTTGCTTGGAAAATAAAGGCAGCATTTTCACCCTCAAATTCAAGTTTTTTAGCTGATTCAACTCTTTTTTGTTTGTGTTCATCCACTCCAATGAAATCATATTGCACAATGGGTGATTCTTCTATATCAATTGCATGAAGGATGTCATCTAAGTTTCCTTTAAATTGGGCTGTCTTCTGTACCTGAAACAACTGTTTTTCCCTTTAATGCTATCACTTGACTTTTTGACTTTCTTTAGATTCCCTGCTTACTGGCCACTTGTTTTTGTTTTTCCTCTTTGACACTTTCTAACCTCTTTTTTTTAGGTGATGGAGTTTCTGCAATAAGCACCTGTGTCTTCTCTGCTCTTTTCTCAACCTGTTTTCTTGGTTTCAACTTTACAAACCTCTTTTCGTTTGCAATCACAGGCTTACTAGACTCTGGTGGTGGTGGTGAAGGAGTATTTTTAGTTTTAGGGTTTCTAGCTGGGGTTAGGGTTTCCATTTCAAATCCACTCAAAGAAAAAGGAAGACCAATCCCTGCTTATTTTATAAAACTCATTCAAAACTAATAAATTTATCAAACCATGGTGAAAAAAAGGGGTTTCACACCCATCAGACTTGGCTTGTACTTTATCAGACACTTTGGCAAGGCTCCTATGTAAGTAAAAGGGAAAGTCTAATGATATCTTACCTGTGAAATGCAACAACATCTTGAAATGGTAAGTATAAACTTTATGGTACCTGCCTTCACATGTAAAGTATCTTTGAATGTTGAACAACAACTTGGCATATTTGTATATTCAGGTTTCATGAATTCCTTGCATGGTTCTATGTCAAACTTAAAACCTTTAAATCAAGTCTCCTGTCCCCTTGGTATTTCTGTCACAGAAGCAATGATCTCAAGTGTGACTGGCACATTTAACATCCCAATTTTGGTATTTGTTCCACTGAAGTGTAAGGCAAACTCTTTAGACACCTGAGTGTGGCAACCTTGTAGCTTTTCACAAAATTTGAGACAGCCTGCTTTGATAAAAGCCTCCATCACTATTTGATCCTCAACAATAGCATTTAATTTCTCAGGCTCATATCTTAGACAATTCCCCCCTCTGTGGACCTTCTTCTCCTCTGCCATGCTTCCTTTTTTAAAAACCTATTAGCTTCTCTGGAATCAGTAAAACAGCCTCTCTTGATTATGAATGAACAACCTCGCTTGATAACATAGAACAACCTCGCTTGAGAAAAAGTAACAGCCTCACTTGATTATGGTGAAGATAGCCTTGGTATAGAACAACCACAAGCTTAAATTTATTGCTTCAGAGCTTAAATAGTTGTGTGGAGGCAAATGAAAACTGGAATGACTGAATTAGGCAAAATTTTTGAATTTGAAATCTCATCTTACAACTGAATGATGCCTCTTTCATGATGATGATGGTTGTGAGATGAGTAAGTACTTTGAATATGACCTCTAACTGACTCACCATACCCTTGTCCTATCATTTCTTAATGGATTTCTGACAAATTATGGCTTACTTGAGATGACAATTAAGAAACCACACTTTCATAGTGCACACAATGTATTTTTCGCAATTTGCGCTACGAAGGTAGTAGCACTTTCGTAGCACAAAACCTATTTTTTGAAATAACATTGCTATGAAACGAATGATTCTTGGCTAATTGTAGAAATTTAGCCTGAAACATAATGGAATGACCTCTAAATGAAAATTGTAAATATTTGATCATGGAATGGACCTCTAAGGACTTTATGTGAAATCAAATGATGATATTTAAACCTATAAAAACTATGAACTACCCTTAACCAAAACTCAATATGACTTTTCAGACCTATTTGAGACCATGATCAAAAACAGAGTTGACATACAATGTTTTGAGAATATTTTTTTTTTGGGTGATAACACATAGATCACATGCATAGTTAAAAATTTAAAGTAAAATACTGATACTTATCCTTCAATGATTCTTTGCTTAATCCTTTTTTCTTTATCCTTTCTGTACACACACTTAATTAGTTTCCAAACCCGGAAAGCACCTAGCGCCTTATCTTAAAGAAATAAGGGAATCCAGAGACTAAAATATCTCAACCCTCAATATGAACAACAAGGCCATCCATAGAGTAAACTATCTCAACCCTCAATATCAACAACAAGGGCATCGAGAGACTAAACTATCTCAAACCTCAATAGAAAAAAAGGTATCCCAATACTAAACCACCTTAAACCTCAGTAACAACAAGGGCATCCAAACAGTCCCATACCTATTGGTCCAATCAAAATGTACAACACATACACATACACAATGTACAATGAAGCATATACACGTACCCCCGATGTACAACATGACACAGAGAACTACACTCAGTGTACAACAAAACACATACATATACACCTGATGTACAACACAAAACATACACCTACACCATGTGTACAACACAACACATACACCTAAACTTGGTGTACAACACAATAGATATACGCACACATTGTACATTTCACGAATACACATATTTTGATAAATAAATACACAATACCTATAACACCATACCAACTATACACAAAAAAACATGTACACAATACCACGTGTACACAAATCCACCTACACAATGTGTACAAAACACCACATGTACATGGAACCACCTACATAACTGTTGGCTCGAGGGGTCATGACCGAGGTTCGGTGTGCAAGGTTTGCCAACAAACCCCTATACTACTGGCCCTTTCGGCAGTGACCTGCTTGTGCAGGTCAAAGTCTCACCCGAAGTAGTATGGGTGGGTGCTAGAACCAGGTTTCCACACCCTGAGAAAGGATAGGTAAGGCAAGTAGAACTGCACTAAGCCCTGTAATTCCCAGATTACCTTGCTCTCTGCAGGGTTAATTAGGTCTCTATTCGCATCCACGTGCGCTAGATCTATAATTATATGCCTTTATGACAGTAACACAACATTACATGAATAGAACATAATAAATCTAGATCCAGAAACACATTTATATAGATCTTCACAACTCAAAGACAGAAAATGCACAATGCAACAATTACCAACAATTCGCACAAGAGTACTCACAAATTCAGTTCTCTATCAGTCTTTCTTATTCATTCATTCATCAATTCTCCCTTACAATTCCCTTCCCAACCTGTGCACACAGTAGCAGGGTCCACACACAGCTAGACTTGGATCTTCGTGCACACAGCCAGTAGGAGTCCTTTCCCCAAAACCCAAACAGATAACTTAACCCACAATTCACATCGATAGCTCATCATTCTTGTCTTTTACAATACAAAATGTCCCTCTATTTATAGAAATCTAGCCTAGACTTTCCTATGGTCTGCAAACCGTGGTTTTCAGACCCTTGGTTTACCCTTTTACCCATTACAATGCTTTCAGGGCTTTGACCCACCCCAAAAACCCTGCGCTAGACTAAATCTAATAAAAAATATTCAAAATGGACCAGTTTCTTAGCTTGTAGGAGACCTTGTTCCAACAATCCCCCAACAAAATCTTGTGACTCGTTGCGAGTCACTACGGTGGTGCGGCCTCGATCTGTGCACGCAAGGTATCAAGGGTGTGGACAAGTGGAGGGAGAACTTCTTGACTCTGGGCAGCAGCTCACTATGCAATGTTGACAAGTGTCAGGGAGGCAGGGCTGTCTGGAGCCACGGTAACCTGTTCTAGCAGCTAGTGGAGGCGCGCAATGGCGAAATGAGCATCCTGGGAGAGCTGGAGTGCGGTGTCGGCCCAAGGTTTCAACCATTTTCAGACAACATGCTTGGTGCGGTGAAGGTTCTCAATCTTGTCCATGACGGCTAGACGCTGCACAGAGACATTGGAGGGTGAGGAAGCTTTGACCTGATGAAGAGTAGCTTCCGCCTGCCGTAATTCCTTCTGGATATGCTGAAGCATAGAATGGTGCCGAACTGCTATCCAGAGTTGCGTATCTGTTTCGACCAGAATTGCGTAGCTGTCTGGAAACAGAACCATTTGTTGGCTCGAGGGGTCCTTACCCAGGTTCGGTGTGCAAGCTTTGCCAACAAACCCCTATACTACTGGCCCTTTTGGCAGTGATCTGCTTGCACAGGTCAAAGTCTCACCCGAAGTAGTATGGGTGGGTGCTGGAACCAGGTTTTCGCACCCTGAGAAAGGATAGGTAAGGCAAGTAGAACTGAGCTAAGCCCTGTAATTCCTAGATTACCTTGCTCTGTGCAGGGTTAATTAGGTCTCTATTCACATCCACGTGCGCTAGATCTATAATTATATTCCTTTATGATAGTAACACAGCATTACATAAATAGAACAGAATAAATCCAGATCCAGAAACACATTTATATAGATCTTCGCAGCTCAAAGACAGAAAATGCATAATGCAACAATTACCAACAATTTGCACAAGAGTACTCACAAATTCAGTTCTCTATCGATCTTTCTTATTCATTCATTCATCAATTCTCCCTTACAATTCCATTCCCAACCTGCACACACAGCAGCAGGGTTCGCACACAGCTGGACTTGGATTTCTGCGCACATAGCCAGCAGGAGTCCTTTCCCCAAAACCCAAATAGATAACTTAACCCACAATTCGCATCAATAGCTCATCATTCTTGTCTTTTACAATACAAAATGTCCCTCTATTTATAGCAATCTAGCTTAGACTTTCCTATGGTCCACAAACTATGGTTTTCGGACCCCTGGTTTACCCTTTTACCCATTACAATGCTTTCGGGGATTTGACCCACCCAAAAACCCTTGCGCTAGACTAAATCTAATAAAAAATATTAAAAATGGACCAGTTTCACAGCTTGTAGGAGACCCCGTTCCAACAATAACGTGTGTAAAGCACCACATATACACCCCACCACCTACACAACGTGTACACAACACCACATTTATACAACAACATATTTACGGTGTGTAAATAACCCCACATGTACACAACATCATCTGCACAACATGTACAAAAAACCACATGCACACAACACCACCTGTACCACATGCAGATAAAACCACATGTACAATTATGCAAAACGCACCATATGTAAACAACACCGCATGTACAACCTCTAAAGTGCACCATGTCTACATAGAACTGCATATACAACATGTACAATGAACCAAATGTACATAGCACCACATTCACAACATGTACATAGCACCATCGATACCTAGAAACACATATGAAATCATGCACATAACATTATATATGCAACACACACACCATATTATATAATAACATGCATACAACATAATAGGTACACAATACTACATATGCTAAGAACACATTGTCCTTACCAAGCAAACTCGCTTCTAGTGTCTTATCCATGCTTGTCCCAACATGCCAGATATCACACTTCTTTCATTCCGCTGATGTATCCTTCAACTTTACCTATCTATAACATAAACATAGGCATAATACAATCACATAATACCAAATCATATCCACATGATACAAAACTCATATATCCTCCAAGGTTACTCTTCCAACTTGATTCCTTATAAACAAGGAACCTCTTCATGCCATTCACCTACATAAAAAATGATTCCTCCATAAGAATGATCCTTGATGACCCTCTCAAACAATGACATACATACATATATATATATACATATAAACATTAGCATAAAAAAATCATGATATATAATGACCTTGTCATAACAATGGCATACATATACACATATATATACATGTGAACTCTAGCATGAGACAATACTAATGACCCCTTTAGTCAATGACATACATGCACACATACATACATACATATATGCATATATAAACATCAATCATAATCATAGTCACAACACAACTACCTGATATCGTAAGGTTTGGGTTAAGAGAACTCCCTTTATATATGCATAACATGCACAACATTGAGAACAATAGTTCCCAACATAGCCAATGCATATAATGCCTGAAATCCATTTTCTTTACCTTTCATGTTACCTTTCTCATGATTGTCCTTCCACCACTCATTTACACCAATGTACCCAACCAATCCAACCGACAATCATACTCTTTCCTGTAACTGCCCTTATGCATGCACTGAGCTTCACCCAGGTCTTACACTACTTTTCGGATACAACACATCTCTCCCCGAGATCCATCAACTTCCCTTTTTCCCCAACCAAATTTCAAGAAAGGCAAGAACCAAAAGCAACCAAAAAGAAACCTATTAAAACCAATAGCAATATGACACCACAAACAAAGTTCCATGGCCATCCACCAGACACAATCAAAATTGCAAATAAATTGCAAACAAATTGTAAAAGACCAAAATCACAACTAGAAACAAACACCATGACTCAATCGCTATGGCTTCCCAATACTTAGGAAATCTCAACTTGAGCCTTCTCTTGGATTTTATGGCGGTCTCTTTGCCATGCAATTCTTGGTATCATACTATCATAAATACATAACTATCAGTGTATAAATAAAATAAAAATATACCAATTATCTTACCTTGTTGTGCCAGGAACATTGCCTTGTAACTGAACATGCATGTCATCCACATGTTCCAAATATCTTGGCATAATATATATTAATTTGAAATAAGCCTTTACCAAGTCTAATAACCATGTCATAATCAACAATCAACTCACATTCATCAGTCTAATGCATAATGCTACACTATCACCTAATTACACTCAAGTACATATCAATTGTTCTCATCACATATGTATTAGTGAAACCATATCAGAAAAGATCATTCCTTCATTCAATATTATGGATACAAACTTCATATCATGCAACTAGTCAAACATTCAAACAACAAATAGACGACATAATAGACACGAGAAATTCAAATACCAAATAGATGACATAAACAAACATTCAAGCACCAAGAATATGATATAAAAAAACTCATACCAAATAGGCAACATAATCAAACACTCAAATACCAAATATATGACATAATCAAACTCGTACCTCAATGTATCTCAGGGGAGGCTATCTTGTTTGCACAATCAATCTAGATTAACATGATATAACTTCATGACATATCAAACCAAACATAATTAAGGTCATGATACCCATAACAATAACTAGCTAACATTTTCACATGATAAACTCATAAACAATTGTCATTCATGCATACAAATCATATATGCACAATCATTTTATATTATTATGACACAATTTCACAAACATATAAAATCATACCCGAATTTCATAACCCTAACCATCTGTATAAGCAAATCCAAATTAGCATGATACATATAACATCAAAATCCTAAGTAAAATGACTGTAACCATCATGCATGCGACCACAATGCATATAACAATAAGTTACCATTATTCATGACTAACCGACATAGATACATATGATCACATTGATTGATTAACATCTATCATACATGTAACCAAAACAACCATAAAATTGCAGGCATGTACACAACCCTAATGCTTATAACAATCATTAACCAACATACATGCATGCCAAACATACAATACCTGTATGACGATCTAATCATACCCCAAAGTATAGTGTTGCAACCTCGCTCTGATGATATGCAGCTCCTGCTCTATCTCGGCCAACACATCAACATCATAGCATAGTAATAACATCATAATGAAATAACCTTCATCCAATAACCTCATGCATGACAACCTTAACCATGACAATGCATGCATAACAACATGCATTCAACCCGGTCAGTCCAAGTGTTAAACCATGCTATGATACCACTTGTAACGTACCTATCCCCTCACATCTACCCAATTTCACCATCTTACTCGGGTTAAACATGATATGAGGGGTTTTTATGACAAGAATCAACCTCCTTGGTGACCTTAAGGAAATGGAGTCGATAAAACAAACATTACTAACTTCCCTCGGATTCCGCAGGACCCTCCAAAAGTAACCCAAACCATCTAGGTGTTCACCCCTTGAGCCTACATAACGTTTCCTTGAGCTAGAGCCCCAGTCACTCCCTTTCCAAGCCTTCCATGTGACTTGAAACCCCCAGTCACTCCCATAGGCCTGGATCAGTCCAATTATGGCCTTCTCTGCTCAGTGTTGTGCTAGTGACTACGAAATTTAACGCTATTTTTCAGGGTTAGGGCTAAGCCTTTGCCAAAAAATTGATATAACTTTCAGAACTCATAAAATAAATGAGTACACTGATTATAAAAAAAAAAATTGAAACTAGGATTAGGTGTGACCATCCCTATCCGAGACTGACATTTCATCAAACACTTGGTAGATATGTAACCTACAGGTCATGAATGCAAGTATGAGCATAAGGGACTGAAAAATAATATGTGACATAACAAGAAGGATCACCACCCTCTCCCATTAGCTCTCTTAACATAAATTAGGTCTTACATCCATTATTATTTTAGTCACAAGTCAAAACATGAAATGAGCCATGACTAAAACCAATCATATATCCATGCTTTTAACCATCATATAAACATATAAATAACCATAACATAATATTCATTAAAACCGCATAATAAAAAGTACATTTACCAATCAAAACCAAGAGAAACTTAGCTTTCATTAAACATAGGAAATAGCCAACCAGGTTCGGTATTTCCACGTACCACCCTAACATAGACATGGCTAACCAAATATTTCTTTTGGCCAATCACCCCTATGCCACATTCCAAGCATGAATGTGGGATCTCATGAGATAAACCAATCCAAATAAACCAAGGGAATCCACAGGTTAAACAACCTCCACCCTCACCATACCATGATTTGACCTAAAATGGTGACGATATCACAAAACCAAACCGAGCTTGGAATGCCTCTGGATTTGTTCACCATCCTTAAGGAATTTTCTGTCTCCTAGTCTCTAGGCTTTACCGCAATCCACATTGGATCAGTAGGACCTAACTGAGATTCCACCCTAAGAATTTACAGTGTATCCTGCCATTACTGGTCAAGGGATTCCTAGGCCTTTGGGTATGTTCCTGAGACCACCTCTACCCCATATTTCTAAAGCTTCCGTAAATTCCAAAGCTCAAAAATGAAAACAATCCCATCACACCATGGTTATCTAGAAATAGTAAGTCAAGGCTGAAAACCACTGTCGAAACCTAGAAAAACCATGCCACCGACAACAAAAGAACCAAATACCAACATGAGCATACCATGCATGTAAAAACCAACTAGGAAATCATACATGCAATCATTATCTACACGTATTCATGTTGAATATTGCTTGTTCAAACCTTTCCCTTGTTTGATATTTTCTTTTCTTTCCTTTCCTTGTCCGTCCTTTGCTTTCTTTTCCCTTTCTTGATTCAATACTAGAATTCTCCAAGAAAAATCTAAGTGTCCAAGAGTGTGAGAGAGAGAGAATAAAGAGAGAGCTCCAAAATTGAACTAACAAAATTCTATGAACTAATCGTTTAGTTTTCAAAACCTTAACCATTTCTTTTTTCAATTTCCCCTTAGCCATAAACACATCAAGTGATGGTCACTCAAATATCTTGCCCAACATTAAGCTGTCTTGGGCAACATTAAGCTTGGAATATGTGTCCCTTAATGGTGGTCTTATTTTTTCCTTTATTAACTTTTAGTACATAAACTTTTAAGTCTAGTCCATTACAATAGACATGTTTTATAAAATATTTTTATGTGGATTGTACATATATTATATATTGTTTAAAAAAATATGTATATATCATATAAAACAATTGAAAAAAAAAAAGTTTTATGGTTTTGAAGTAGTCTCACTAGTTTATATATATATATATAGAGTCAATTTTCACTGAAATCCAACAAAGATTTTTTGAACTCACAAATATTAATTATGTACTCTATATACCATTCAAAACTAATAATTAAAAAATGAAAAAATACATAATGTATATATAAAGACACAAATATAAATTCTATACTCTATATATTATTCAAAAATACAATTTAAACAATAAAAAATTACAGAAAATCAAACACTTTAAATTAGATCTATAAAAGTGTAAAAAAATAATTTTTTCTTTTTAAATTCTAAACTCTAAAAAAAAAATGGCAACCTAAAAAAATTCTCAAGATATACTAGATCCATGCTTAAAATATAGAAGAGTTTGGAGTTTAGTTATCAAGTGAATCTCATTAGAGTGAAACCTTGTGTAACCCAAGGATCCTCTCGAAGAGTGGGCTACTCCATCCAATCTGGAATCCTCTTCTATTAAGGCTTTCCCTTTCGTCTGCCAGCTATCGATCTTCACACACATATGAGAAGGGTGATGTATCTCGAAAGTCTGTTCATGACTTCTTTGCAACTCACTGGTCCTCGTAATTAAATATCCGAAGTCGTGCTTTTCTAACCACTGAACGCACTTTGGAGAGTTTGTCTGCCCTTCTCATGCTCCTTTGTGGCTTCTCAGTTGGTTCCGTAACTCTATATATACCTTTCCATTTTCTGTTAGGAAGGGATTTGTGAAATTATATATATATATATGCAGGAAGACATTATTCTACATTATGGATCACAAAAGTCTTAGGTCTAACATCAATAAAAATTATATACACCCCTCTCTATATGCTTGTATGCTTTTAAATAATCAATTTTTAAAGTAATAAATTCTTGCACAGAAAAGATTCTTGTTTCATGGAACAAATTCTTGCACAGAAAAGATTCTTGTTTCATGGAACAAATTCTTGCACAAAAAAAATTCTTTGTTCCATGGAACAAATAAAGAAATCATTGATCACAAATATATTCTAAATGCATTGAAATTTGTTTTCATATGAAAATAAAAATACAATATATACATTAGACCATAGTTACTAAATTCAAATTCGATTCGATATGAAAAAAAATTGACTCTATAAAATTCGATACTATAAAAATTTGATAATATACATTTATAAAAATTAATATATTATTATTTATTTTTAAAAATTTCAAATGAATATTTTGTTCAGAAAATATCTGATTTACTTATTTCCAATATTAACCAAACTTATTAGTATTGAGAATTAGAAAGACTTGTAAGTAAAATCTACTAATATGAATAATAAAAACTCAAAATTAAATTGTATTGTAAAAATTTGAAACACTAAATATTAAAAATAACATTTAAATATTCTCCACATTGAAAGAAATTTATGTCTCAATCTTTATCTCATTTGAATCCAAATTTATCCAACAATAAATATGTGTAAATTAATTTTAATAATAAATTACAAAAATAACTGTTTTTAATTGAATTCCAATCAAACAATCTATCCAACTTGCTATCATCAAACAAAATTACAATAATAAAAAAATATTATAAAATATTTACAATTTTTAAATATAAAATTTAGCATTTTCAAGTTTGCTTTAATACAAAACTTTTAATTACTAGTTTTTTTATTCAATACTTTGAATATTAAGATGGTAAACTTTCGTAGAGAAGTGTGCCAATGGATAAAATAACCGGGAACTTAGCCATACTCATAACTCATTTGGACGATCCTTACACTGTGACATTGGAACGTGTGGGTCGAAGTGCCAATGGATAAAATAATAAAACCAGAATACAAAGCACTTCGTAAATAAAGTCTGAGTGGATAAAATAATATAACATAGAACCACTCACGGTCAACCTAAATTGAAAAAGTACCGAACCTTATTACAATTAAGGTATTAATACGCAAACCGAACTGTATTAAAATTAAGGTATTAATACGCAAACTGAACTGTATTAATGAATATGCATTAGACTATGTATTGAGATAGTTTATTTTAGATATACAATTTTTTATTCTAGTGAATATTTCAGCCACATATCAATTTAGGAAGTTAACTAGTTGAAGAGAATCTCTTAATTAAGTAGACTTCAAAAAACTCCTAACTAATAGGAATAGACTCATTATAATTTCAAGTCACCCTTTAATGACTACTTGTCTAAATGTGGTTCTAATGTTTACACACATGATATACAAAAAATATGTCGATGTCCATATAAAGGAACAACCATATAACGCCTGCAACCCCTAGTTTACTAAGATGTCCTTGATGTCCATATAAAGGAACAATCATATACTCGAATGCATTAATACCAATTGATGCAACCCCTAGTCTACTAGGATGTCCTTGTGTACATGGTGCAGTAGACCATTATTTGCATACTTGTACTTATACCTATAAATCCCCCTCCATCATCATCATTATGGACTTTCTGAGATTACCCATAACCATGCTCTAGGTTTTATTGGCTTACCCTAAACCATGCCCAGGGTTTTGATAAATGGCCCTAAACCATGTCTAGAATCTTTGTCCACTTCAGTCTCACATGTGGTTTCTGACTTACAACAAACTGAAACTGCAAAGTGGTTTGGGGCTTACCACAAAGTTCATAAGAGTACACATGCCTCATCATACATTACACATTCCAACTCATGGAGTTACATGGTACATGCATATTTTTGGAGTTACCAGATACATATTTTCCAAAATCCACTACGAAACATTATACTTACTTACTAATACATGTGTGATTCACATTACAACTTACTATTGAATCTAATTTATTATTTAACACACAATCCTTTACCTTGTTTTTCCATCTATGGTTGCTTCAACCAACTAATATCCATTACCACCATCAGTGAACACAGGTCAAAGCTCTAGTCATATGACTAGCTCTCTCTGTTCTAAACAATCGAGCTGCACTCTTTGATGACATCTCTTGAAGCAGCTCATCGCACATCGCTCTCTCCTCCTTCTTACCTCAATCTCCACAATCAGAGCCTTCTGAACAATGCTTAACCCTTTTCACTCACAAAAAGACCCCATGGTGGGCGCTAGGCTCGATCCTCTCTCTCCTGCTCAATTCACGGTCAGCTCTCACGATAGGCTCTCATAGCAAATAAGAATGACTTTCTCCTGCCTGCTAAGCCTGCTGTCTATGGTGCTTGTATGTGAAAGATATTTTACAGAACGCACCTCAAAAAATTGTTCAACGCTCATTTTCACGCAGAACCCATCGACTTCAACCATAGCTTCAATGGGCAACAAACTTCCCTTCACCCTGTTCCTTCACAATATATTCACCATCGTCCCACACACCAGTCAACATCTCAACGCTCACTATCACAGACTCCAGAAAATGACTTCATACTCATAGGCACTCGCAGGATGCGCTCACTACACCAGAATCACTCTCGGTCCCATCTAATGCTAGAGGTCCAGGCTTTCTCTCGGCCTTGTCTAGCACCAGGCCTCATCTGCACCACACAATTCATCCTCAACTACACGAATACAACCAAAAACAACTCGATAGTTTGGACTCCACATTCTTACCCACACAAATGGAATCAAGGAATTAATTTTCCTCGAAGAATGAAGACAGATGCACGGATTCTTTGATCTCGTTGGAACATTATCATCGTTACAAGTGAATTGCTAGAACACGTTTTGATCGGTGGGATCACTTATACATCAAGGCTATTTTTAAGATACTAAGATATTTGTTTAAGATAAAAGAAATTTTTTGTTTTAAAATTTTATTTTTTATTTTATTATTTTATATTAAAATTTAATATTAATTGAATTGTTTTAAATATAAAATTTAAGATAAGAGTAAAAGTAGTGTAAGACAAAAAAAAGTTTGCCACAAAATTTTATATTTAAGACAAAAACAATTTAAGACAAATATTTTAAGACAAAAACAATTTAAGAAAAAAATATTTTAAGACAAAAATTTATATTTAAGACAAAAACGGTTTGAGACAAATATCTTAAGACACAACTTGATACTTAAGAGGAGACAAAAATATTTTAAGAAAAAAGTAGTTTGAGACAAAAATATTTAAAAAAAAAACATTATATTTAAGACAAAAGAATTTTGAGACAAAAATATTTTAATATAAAACTTTATATTTAAGACAAACAACTTAAGACAAAACCCATTTAAGACAATTAGCAATTAAGAAAAAACCATTAGCAATACTTCATAACAAGGTAATTGTCAAATGACTTACATTCCATGAACTAAAATTCTTTATTTTTTTAAATATGTGAAAAAATTAAAAGAAATAAAATAAAAAATATAAATTCATCCATATATGGATTTTAAACGTTCATTCTTTTCACTCAAATTCTATGAGTGGATAGTGGATAACCACTCAAAGAGATTTAACTTTGAATCTCATGTTTTAACATAATACTTCATAACAAGCTGATTGTCAAATGAGTTACATCCAATGAACTAAAATTGTTTGTTTTTTTAAGTATGTGAAAAAATTTAAATTTCTTCAACTAAACTTTGATATAAATTTGCAAAAAATTAAATAAAATATAACTATAAAAAAATAAAATAATTTCTCAATTGTTATATATATATATATATATATATATATATATATATATATATATATATATATATATATATATATATATATATATATATATATCAAAACTATACATAAAGAAATAAAATAAAAAAAATACAAATTCATCCATATATGCATTTTAAACTTTCATTCTTTTCTTTCTAAATGAAAAATCAAAATTTTTATTCTTGTATATGCCTTATAGTTACATCTCAATTTTCTTTTCACCATTGAACAAATATATCAAAGAGATAAGTAACAATAATTTAATTATTTCTTATATAAAATTTTAGTATTTAAATTTTTTTTTATTGTAAAAAAGAAATTCTACTAATATTGTAATATATATATATATATATATATATATAAAATGTAGTTTAATATTTTTTTAATTAATTCATTATTAGGTATTAAGTTGTTGGTAAAAATTTTCATCTCGTAATTTGAAAACTATGAATGCATTATTAAGAAACCAAGTAATATTAGTAATTGATATAATTTCAAACTAGGGAATAACAATTATATGGTTTATCTTCCTCACTTAATAGAGATATATGTAAAGAAATTGTGAGGGAGGTTGAAAGAGTACTCTAGCATAAACTTTAATTTAACCTAAAAATCCATTGTCAAGCCCCTATAGTCACCCATATCAGAGACTGGGCACCCAGATGGCCCATCACTATAGGTTTGTGGTGCATTTGACTCATTTCATCTCATCCATTTTCTTAATCTGAAACTATGTGATTATATACTACACCTCACTTTTTATATTTCACGATCATTAAAATTCATACATTTAACACTTATTGAAGTATGTAGATAATAATTCCATACAATTATGCCTTAACATAACCAATATGAAAATGATATGAATGAAAGTAATCTTATAGAACCAACAACCTAAGTGGCCTAACAATTGTCAAATATTCAAATGTGTTACAATCAAGTGAACTCTAGTCTGGTATAACAATTTAAATTATAAGAGCACACAATTCATACAAACCTATCACCAAATTTCCTATTTCATTTATAATCATCGATCGCAACTTTGTCATAGATCAAAATTGTTTCACTTGATAGAAATAGTAAGTACTCTCGTATGCATGCAATGTATGAAGAGTTACATCAAGTGAAGGAAAGCAAGTTAAGTCTAAGTAAGTCTGATATTAGAAGTCAAGTGAGTCAAATTTAAAAAGGTAATGCCTTGTCATGAAAAGCTAAGTGAAGGAAAAGAAAAATGTCAATTTATGTTAAAGTGAAGTTTGAAAAGTTTAGTTAAAGCATCAAGTCATAGTTTGCATGAAGAAAAGAAAGTTAGAGTTTGCATGATTCCATATTTAGAAAGTTCAGTGCTTATATACTCATGGTTGTGTCATTGTAATGTGAAGTAAGAAGAGATAATAACAACAATTTGGTGGATGTATATGAGAGAATAATTAATGAATATAACTTATTTATTCATGAAGCTTGTGTACTTATTTCTCTTGTGTTTTCATGTTTATCTTTGCATCTAAATAAAAATTGGTATAAAAGCAAGGTTTAGCAAGGTTTCAAAGCACCAAACAAGTTAAGAAGGTCATGAGTTACTTCCACTAAGATCCTTAGTTATTGTGAGTAGTCTGCAAATCGAAGTTTTCATCCATTGGTCCATAAGTAGAAACTAGAGCTCATTGAGAGTTTGTAAACCCAACTACTAAAATATCAGGTTGAGTAGCCTATAGAGCCACCACCATATCAAGAGGAAAGAGCCACCAGCACTGACCAAATAAGGAGTCTTGACTGTAAGTTGGAGCCATGAGCCTCCATAAGAATATGCATAGAAGAGCTTAGCAAATTTTCTAGTAGTTGTTGGGAGCCACCATTAAAGTGAAGGTTAAAATGTTTATTTTTAAAGATAATCAAGTGTATGTGATGTTAATTTCTAGAAGGCTAACACAATAAGGAAAGAAGGTAGAAGACAAAAGAAAGGCTACAACCATGGGTCACAAAGTAAGAATGAAGCAAACCGAGAAAAGAAATCGAGAGGAAGAGCCAAAATATTTTTAAGATCTTATAAAGGTTCTCTCCACAATCGAGGCATCTAAAAGACAAGTAGATGAAGTAGAAAAATTCGAGCATGAATGGATCAGGATAAATCTGGTAACACTTCCAAAATTTACTAGTAAAAATTTATTTTTTAGGAACTATCAAAATGAAAAATTTTCTTCGGTTTAAAGAGTTGATTGAGTATCTGTCTAATAAACCATGTGATGAAATATGTGATATCTTAGCATTGGATCTTATAAAACATGCATTGGATGGGAATTCCTTGTGTAAGGTAGCAAAAGATACATATTCCTAGGAAGCATGGAAGATCTTGGAAGTAGAATTTGGTATAAAGGAAGTGACATAAAGCAACAAACTATGTTATAGTCTGTTGAAGAATCAATAGAAAATTAACTACAGTTCTAAGATTAAATGAGCAAGACTCTAGGAGGAAAATGAAGCTTGGAGAATCCCACTCAAATGTGGGTGATAGTCATCAAGACTATAAAAGTGAAACCCATCATGCAAACATGCATATGGGTGAAGAAGACACATAAAATATTACAGAGTGAGAAGTTGAAGCCCCTACATGTGAGGTAGAGTAAGAAAATATAAATTCTCGAGAACCCCACTATAACATGGATGTTGAAGATGATGACAAATCCCACTCTGATGAGACACATGTGGATGGTGACTGAAAAGTGAGTAGTGAATTGGTGAATCCAACAATAGTCCTTGTTGATGATGGTGAAGCTTCCAATAAAGAAGTGATTAAGATGTGCGATCTAGTTGGTATGACTGTAGTTTATGATGGCCTCTTTGCATCAGAGTTTGAAGCATTTAAGTTTGAGAATAACAAAGACAATTTTTCATATGAAGTAATTGTTTTTAGAGTTGAATGTTCATCTCTCATGAATCCATCAACAAATTATGAATTTGGTGAAGTTGAAATTGTTAATGAGCACATGCATGCTCAGATATATAACCACAAAGTGAATGAAAATTATGTTGATGAAATTTATGGTCTCTTTTTCAAAATAAGAATTGATTGTGGAAATATGGAAAGTGCCATGTTTGATGAAGAATTGAAGGTTGAAGCTACCACTGTAGCAACAAGTTGTAACAACCCTGCTCCAAAATCCATGTAAAAGTTAATAAAGGTAAAATGAGACCTTGGTCATGGGACACGTATTCCAAGTTGAATGTTGCACAAAAAAATCCTAGTGGGTGTTCGTTTCAGTTTATTAATGGTTATGGAAATTGGAAAAGGAAATGGCAAAGGCCTTGGAAAGGCATTAACCATTTATTGGCATTTTATTTATGAAAATAATGGAAAACAGGAGAAAAGGGAGGTCAAAGGTCACACGTTCCATGTGAGGAGGACAATGAAAGAAAATAATGGAAAAATGAAGAAATTAGAGGCCTCATTAATAAAAAGGCTTATGAGGATCAGTTGGTAGCTTTTGCACAAAATTTTTTTAGTTCAGTTTTGGAGCTCTCATTTTATTCTCTCTCTCATACTCTTAGACTCTTTGAGTTTTCTTAGAGCACTCTTGGAGGACCGTGGCATACTTTGGAATTGGAGCAAGAAGGCAAAGGAAAAGCAAGAAAGCACAAGAGGACAACGAGATCAATAGCTATAACAGGTTTTTCTTGCAGGTATTGAGTTTTATGTATGGTTATATTACTATTTTTAGCATGCATGGCATAGGCATGTTGTTATTTGGTTATGATTTTTCAATGGCATGGGGGATTGCATGGATTGACAGTGGTTTTTCCTAGCCTTGCTATTTCCTGGATAGCCATGTTTTTGTGGGTTTTAATTTTGTTTTTTGGTTGGTTTTGTTGTACCTTTGGTTGTGGTTTGAGTTATTAGTTCCTAGAAGCCTTGGTTGGACAAATGCTTAGGAAGCCCTTGGTGGGTTGAGTTACTAGTCTTGGAAGCCCTGGTTGAAAAAATGCTCTGGAAGTCTAACAACAACTGTGTGTTGAGTTACTAGTCCTGGAAGCCCTGGCTGGAAAAGACGTGTTGGATCCCTGGATAGCTTAGGTAGATACCAATGTGGTGATGGTTAGTGTTGTTCTATCGTGAAGTGGAATCACTGATTGAGGGTTGAGGTGGTTTGGCATCTGGAATGCCTGGTTTGGTTTTGATTGATTTGTTCTATGAGATCACACATTCATGCTTGGAATATGGCATGAGGGTGATTGGCTGAAAGAAATATTTGGTTCATCCTAGCTTATCTTTAGGTGGTTCATGGAAATCCCATACCTAGTCAACCTATGCAATCATCAATGGGAGCTCTTTATCCTTAGTATTTTATGGGTAACTATACTTGTTTATATGTGGCTTATATCGTTGTTATATCCTTGATATTTCTGTTGGTTATATGTTGGTTGTGATTGAGTTTTATGAAAATGATAATGTATGGATCTCATCATGTTTTGATTAATCACTGAATTTAAAATGACTATATGGCTTAATAGATGGTGATGCAGTTATTATGATGAGGCATCAATTCTTCTTAGTGATTCTCAGATAATTATGAGACCCTTGTGCTCATGTCTATTGTTTTAACCTGCAGAATGCATATTTGTGACATGTTTGACGAAATGGATGTCATGGCTAGTAGGGGTCCACTCAAGTCCTTGTTCAAGTATTTACATTTTTATCATTATTTTGATGCTACTTTTAATTTCTGGAAGTTTCATGGAGTTTTGGGCAGTGGCATGTGTCCTGGATCTGAAAAAGTGGCTCATAATCCAGAGTCATTGGCACATAACTACCTGGAAAAGTCCCTAGTCACAGGCATGCCTTGTTGTGGGAGCGACTAGAGGTTCTAAGTCACAAGAATTCCCATGTAAAGGGAGTGATTAAGGCTTTGATGAAGAAAAATGTTACTTTGTCTTAAGGGTTGGTCACCTGGATGGGCTGGATGGCTCCTGGGGGTTCTATTGCAAGTGGAGAAGGTTAGGTTGGTTGTGTTTCGTCAGTTCTATTTCCTTAACTGATATATAGGGAGTTGAATAATATCATAGTAACTCTTCATCACATGTTTGCCCCAGTTGGCTGGTTACTTAGGTAGATGTGGGAGGAGGGTGTTATAGAGTGGTATCATAGCATGGTTCCATTCTCCTTGGGTGATGTCTGGTTTCTGTTCCCCTTGGATGAATGTGTTGTCGTATGTACATGTCAGCTGAATATAGTTCCTTGTGCTTGTGATCTATGTGCTTGTTGTGTATGCATGGAATTGGTCATGATTGTAGTGGTGTCGCCATGTGAAATTTGATGGTGTCGTTGTTGAATGTATTTGTTGTGACTTTATGTCAGTCGTGCATTGGTTATGTGTATCAGTGTTTGTATGTTGTTATGCATAATTTGACTAGATGATGGTTGTTGTGCATGAATTCATGGTATGTATTCAACATAGTCATGCATTGATAACTAGATAGTGGATGAAAAGATGTTTATATGTTTATCTGATTATGTTATATATATATATGTATTGTGCTAATCTGGTCAGTCTTGACGACGAGATATCCTCTCCAAGATATACTAAGGTACGTTGGTTTGTTTATGATTTTGTTTATCTGACATAATATACCTTGCACGAAGAAGATATAAAAGTTGACTAACAAGATGGTAGACTACAAAGCTTCTCCCTATGAATTCGATGAGTAGTGCGGTGTTGGGAACTCTTATGACTTAGCATACACGTTGAGGAGTTTGAAGGAGGAAATAAGGATTTGCAAAGAAAATAATGACAAAATCATGCAGGAATAGGAGGATATGAATACTGGGACCTATGGAAGTAGACCCCATAGTGGACATAGTTTAGATAGAGATGACACGAGTAGGGATGTCAGGTTCTTGGATACTACAGAAAGGAGGGGTGATGGACACATGTAATATTCTCGTTTTTGTTCTGATAGGTATCATGTTCATCATTGTTATCATCCTTACAGGAGGAGTGATAGGGGATATTTTCTGGATGAGTTCAAGAAAGAAAAGACACCTACATTTGATGGGGAAGTGAAGAAAACACAGGATACAGAAGCATGGTTGATTGGAATGAAGAATCTCATGCAGAGTCTTGGTTAGTGTAGTTTGATACAGGTACAAAGAAGTGAGTTCATCATTGGGTAAGAGCTTATGCATTTGATTTGAATGGTATGTTTACATCAACACATTTGAATGTATTTTCATTGGGTTCGTATAACATGATTTTAGGTATGGACTGGTTGTATCTCCATAGGACCAAAGTGGATTTCTATGACAAAGCTATTGATTGCTTGGATGACAATGGAGAACATATATTATTGCAAGGTAAGAAGAAGGAAACATCAATTAGAATGGTGACAACTATGAAGATGAAGTGTAGTTGCAGGAACAAGTGTGTGCTAGTTGGAGTACATATTTCTAGTGACAAAGATAAAGAAGTTGAGGATGCAGATATCTTGAGAAAGTACCCATTTTTACAATAGTTTAAAGATGCATTTCCTATAGATATTTCAGAGTTTTCACCTCAGAGGGAAGTGTATTTTTCTATTTATTTGGTACCAGGGGCAGTAGAAACATCAAAAATACCATACAATATGAGCACTCCACGGTTGGTTGAGCTAAAGTTGCAGTTGAAGGAAATTTTGGACAAGGGATACATTAGGGAAAGTGTATAACCATGGGGAAAACTAGTATTATTTGTGAAGAAGAAGGATGGTACTCTCAGATTGTGCATTCATTTCATGCAATTGAACAAGGTGACCATTAGGAATAAGTATCCGTTGTCGAGGATTGATTATTTTTTCAATCAATTGAACGAAACAAAAATGTTTTTGAAGATTGATCTGAGATTAAGATATCATCTGAGATTAGACTATTGACTATTAACATTTCTCCTAAGAGTTGCAAAACTAGGGTTTATAGATAAACTTGTATTCTATGGTTTCAAACCCTTCTTATCTCCTTCAAGGGGGTTTCTTGAGCCCTTTAAAAAGACTTCCTTTTGCTAACCAGATGGATTTTTTCTTTCACACATGTATGGAAATGTACTTTGCAAATCATATTGTAATAGATTCATCAGATGATATTATTGGTATTGACTACACCTTATTTGGAGACATAATTTTTTATAGTAGGGTTTGGTACCTTTCTAATGGATGTGGTTGGTGATGTGAAGACTACTCACCTTCTAGTAAAGATTCATACTAACTCTAACAAGCCTATGGATGCTTTTTTATAAAGGGAGACCCCTCTCAGCTTAGCTCATTGGATTGTTTGTTTGTTCATGCTAATTGTTTTTCCTCAAATTTCCTTCTCCAAGGGGTTGAGACTATTTACTTCATTTATTGAGACTAAGAAAAGGTTCTTTCAAGTCAAAAGTATAATAAAAATTTGGGATTACCTGTAGGATTTTAAAATTCATAAGGTGGTTGGTTTGGATTGGATACACTTTTCTTAGGCTATATCATGTCTACTACTTTACCTTCCTCTAGCTCAACCAATTGGAACAAATTAGTAAGTGTTTCTTCCTCTTCTTTCTTTGTGATGATATCTCTCTCCATATGTGAATCAATGCCTTACAAATCGAGGCCTCTTAGTGATGGAATGACGCTGTTTGATCTAACCATTTATTCCTATTGCAGTTTGCAGGAGGTTATTTATCCCACCATTTATTCCTATTTAAGTATTTTAATCCAGGTTGAAGGAGCTAAGGGGGTTGAGTTGCAGACGAAGCCAAGGAGGATGCATGGACTACAACTTGCTCAAGGTTCCCGATCCTGCCTGTTCTCCCTATTGAGATTGAAGCATTTTTATCTCGGTTGAAGGAGATGAGGGGGAGCTGAGTGGGTTGAGTCATAGGAATAGTCAAGGAGGATGCAGGAACTACAGCTTACTTGAGTTTCTTCATTCCGTCGATTATTCCTATTGAAATTGAATCCTTCTCATCCTGGTTGAAGGAGTGGAGAGGGGTTGAGTTGTATGTGCAATCAAGGAAGATGCAGGGACTTCAGTTAAGGGGACATGATAAAGACTGGGTTAACCAGGTTTTCATTTTATTTCAGTTCAGAAGAGGTTTAGGGTTATAATACTTTGATCTATGACATATTTTCATGCCATCAATGGGTGTGCGGTTGGGGAATTTCCGATTCCAAATTTTCCTTGAGTGTCATCATGTCACTATAGAAACATGTTATACAGGATGAATATAGAGCCCAAACTGAGGAGTGTCAAGCTCATCGGTCATATAAAAAACCATCATTTTAAAAAATTCCTCATTTGTGAATTCAATCACTTGCTAGGAAACATAATGAGAGTTGTTGGCTTATAAATTCCCCTTTCGAAGGTTCTTGCAATATTCTATTTTTTGGGTGCACTCATGTGGTATTATTGGCAAAAGAAATGAACAGAGCTTTCACTCAAAAATTTTAGCACGAGAAAAATCTCCTATCTGCCCTTATTATTTGAGCCAGTAAGAGTTGGGAGTAAACATATATTACTCAATCTCGAATTGCATGACCTTGTTCGAAATAAAGATAATAAAAACCTATGGGATTTGGATGAGATCATTACTCATTTCTAGATCTCCCAAATATGAATGGGGACGTCATCTAGAAAGACCAAAACCTACCATGAGTAGCATTAGGGTGCACCCTTTAGAAAGTTAGAGGTTTTATCATTTAGAGGTTTTTTGAGAAAAATATTGACGGGTCCTTGTAATTCTCTAAATAGATCTTTTTGTGAAGACCAATCTCTAAACAACAATGACATGGCTCATATCAGAGGAGAATGGACATTTTTTCTCACACCTCCATAATATATTTAGTAGATAACTTGCTTGCCCCAATACTAATGGCACAAGACTCATTCATTAGTTGGGAATTTTCCTTACAAATATATAAGGCAACAACTACTGATATCACAGTTATTCGCCATAATTTACCATCACCCATGGAGCAGCAATACTCAGAGGTATGGTGGGAAGTGATTTTTGGGCTCATATATTGCAATTAATTGGATGTCAACCTTTGTTCTTACATTGATTTCTCATTTCCATATTTGTTTTGGGTTTCCTCTTGCTACAGAGTGCAGGGTTGGGTGTACATAGGATAAAATCTTGTGCCTTCCCCTTTGGTTCAAATTTCAAGGGCCCAGTTTTTATTGGTGAGTAAATTTCCCGCCTTTACAATTGATTGAAGTGATAAATACAAGCAAATGTAAAAATTCGATATGCATCGAGAGATTACTAGGGTTGAGCAATTTAGGGATAAAATGATATTGTGTTGGTGTATATTTTTTATATTTTGTTTGTTCCCTGATCCTTTCTCTTCTACCTTTTCAACCAACTTTATCTGACTGGATCTATCATGAAAACCTTTTTTTCTAGAACTTCTACTAGTTTTGGAACAAAGTATTTCCTTGGGTACATGCCATTAACATTTTGTGTATATTTTAGTGCATCCAAGTGATGTTGTACATATCCAAGGTTTTTATATGTGTCTTTATGAATATTGTATTCAATTTGACAAGTATCATAAAAGCTTTCATCTATCCAGATTTAATGAACATGGTGCATAAGCCTTAAATCTATTCCCAAAATTTTACGCTCTTCTTTTATTAGCTTAAGTAGGTTTGGATTGGTTTCCCTTTAAAATTTATTTCCTCTTAGGTTATGATCCAAGCAAAATTGGTGGTAGTTTCCTCTTATTGGTATGGAGGACTTACGAGTCAATATGTAGGTGGTTTTATGTTGTAGATGCACAACATGTATGCTCTTTTCTCCTCCAATATATTTAAGCTCAAATGTCATATTTTCAATGTTCATTACAAACCTATAATTTATTACAAAGCACATTTAACTTGTCTATATATCATTGACCTTCTTGTCTACTAAAATTTCAAATATGGAACAAATGTTTCAACAAGTTTTTTTATACCCCATGGGAGAAAATCTTGTTATATTGTTGTTTTTAATGGCATGGTTTGATCCGTCCATTTCTTCCTATTGTAGTTTGCAGGAGGTTCTTAATCCCACCATTTCTTCTTATTTAAGTCTTTTAATCTAGGTTGAAGGATCTAAAGGGGTTAAGTTGCAGACGAAGCCAAGGAGGATGCATGGACTACAACTTGCTCGAGGTCACCGATCCTGCCTGTTCTTCCTATTGAAATTGAAGCCTTTCTATCCCAGTTGAATGATATGAGGGGGAGCTGAGTAGGTTGAGTCACATAAATAGTCAAGGAGGATGCAGGGATTGCAACTTATTTGAGTTTCTTCATCCTGTCGATTATTCCTATTGAAATTGAATCATTTTCATCCCAGTTGAAGGAGTGGAGAGGGGTTGAGTTGTATGTGCAATCAGGAAGGATGCAGGGACTGAAGTTAAGGAGGATGATAATGACTGGGTTAACTGGGTAATGATGCAATTCAACTTAGCCATATATGCATGGTTTCTTTTCTTCATGAAGTCGAATTAGATCTACTTTCATCCACACATGTTAATTATTACAATGATAAATGAAAATATTGAGAGGTGATGTAGTCAAAAGGGATTATTATTGGCAACTTTCATGTTTCAACCATTCAAAGAGTGAACAGTCTTGGAGAGGGTGTGCTCAAGGAGGATAATTCTAGGCAATGTTTTTATTTCATCCATACAAATGAAAATCAATAGATATATATGGTTACTAAAGGAAAACAACAAGTTATTACAAAGGGGTCACCATATTGAAATATTTATAGTAGGTTGGAACTTCATAATAAGAAAAAATAGAAATCATGGAGAAGTAGTGCCATGATGTTGTGTTGACTTGCCGCTCATACATTTAATGCATTATCATGAGTATTACGTGCTAAAACAACACATATTTTAGAAGAAATGCACCTCACTAAATATAATTTCAACATATTTTTCAATTAAAGGAAAAACATTAGCTATGAAGTGTTTTGAGCAGGTGTGTACTTTCAACAAACCTAGTTTTGAAAGAGAGCAAATTCACTAGAGAGGAATTGTGACATCTAAAATGATCTAGCATACAATCCTTTAACCCACAATTTGATCCTCTTCCCTTTCTTCGACTACATTATCTCTCCTCCTATCCTGTTCTATAAAGGAGAGGTGCAAGTCCTTATTCTAGAGGGTGGATTTACTTACAAAGGTGTCAAGAGCGTCTCATCACCTACCCTCTTCCATTTTAGACTTGAGAGCACTTCCACTACTGCATGTAAGAGCTTGATATGGTAGCCCATGGTACAATGTCTTTATGATTCACTCTCTAACACTTCATTCACATATCAAATGGATTTAAGGATTGTCTTTTGTATATGTTATCATGCTACAAGGATTGGGTTGCCATTAAAGTGCGCTTATTTAAATTTTACTTTCATATAAGATGCATATTATTTTCTTCTTTTCCATTTAATCACTACAACTATTTTAATTAATAAACTCATCACATCCCTCTATAATCCAATTTGTACTTTAATCTCTATCCTTTTTAAAGCACTCAAAAACAACATTTTATGTTGGATTATTTTAAACTTACACCTAAATTGTGCACAAACATCTTAAAATAATCCTCATGAATTAAAAAAAAATAGTAATCCTCTATTTATAAAAAAAATAAATGATTAAACAACCATAACAATTATATGACTCTAAAACATTTTTTTTAAGGCTGACTAATATTTTGTTTTATAATCCTAAATTATTATTTTAATTTAAGAATTAAACTAAAAATATCACAATTCAATTTATTTTATTTAATATACAAGACAGAATATTCATTTTAATTTGATCATAATCAAAGTAAAGAATTTGGCAATTGCATCCAAAACATGAATAGATTATCAATTACATCAAAATTATAATAAGTAAATATATAGCAAACTAGAAAATATGATTATGATGTTTAATTCAGAATTCATAAGAGAAACCTACAGAAATTAGAAATTTACAATAAAACTCCTATTCACATTCGAAGAACATGAGAATATAGAGTTATAATTATTTTTGTTTCAAATTTAAAGCTATTTTAATTGTGGTAAGTTAGAAATTCAGACAACTCGTTCAAGGAGAGGAAAAATGACGAAAAAGAAGAGGGAAAGTAGACACGATGAAGTTTGGAGATAGGTAATTGTTACAAGAAGGTCAAAAGAGGAGCGCGAGGTTGACTAGTCGACTCTTCCGATGAAGCATGGTTACATTGTTTTCCCTCTCGAATCCAGGGACAAGGCCAACCTCTCCTCCAGTGACAGGGCCAACCTCGCTTCCTTTTGCAGGGGTTTTGATAGGGCTAGCCTTGCCTCCATTTGCAGGGGTTTTTAGGCTCTTCGTCATGACTTTGGAATTTACCACTACGTATAACAAATCGTTGAGCATAAGCTTATAAGGAGGAAGTGCCAGGAACATTTCAGAGCTTATCCCCTTTGATTAGATGATTGCCGATGAGATAGAACTAGGAAATGCATCGACTCTTAGGTTTTTGTCTTTGGTAGGTTATAGAACCAAAAGGGGAAAATGTATTCGCAACTCTGGGTCAATCTTCCGATATTGGTTGCGATGGATGTATCACAAAGGGATATAGCCCTAGATGCAGCTTTCAGGTTGCTGATTTTAGAGATCTTAAAGGTTTCATGTGCATTGAGTTATGGAGAGCAGTCACTGCACTTGCAATGTTTGTGTTGACTGATGCTGAGATTTTAATTGTTGATCCTGCTAGGGCATAATTTGCAATGCATGAAGGAAGTATTAGGTTATGTTGGATCTTGCAAAGTCATGACGAGAGGGCTACAACCAGAAGCATCAAAGGTACACTGCACTTTGCATCACTTTCTCAATCTTACTTGTTCATAAGTGATCCTATGAAACCAACATTCCTAATTTATAGGTCATTCAGTCTCTTTTACATTGCATTATAAAAAGATTTCTTAATTTAATTTTCCATGGATGATTCTATGAAATTAATCATCGCTATTAGCTGCACTTGTTAGTTGTGTGTAGGTGGAGAGTCGGTTTGCTTGAGCGCTTCTACAATTACATATTGAAAGGCTCAATCAGGCCATCCACAAGTGCATTTTATATGTTCTTCTACGGGCCTTTGCTTTATTTTATTTATTTATGTGTGATGTTATCTGGTATTTTCAAATGTTAGACATCGGGTCTGTAATTAGAAGATCCTATGGCCTTTTCCTATTTCTATTGGAAGATCTTGTATGGTCGGTAATTGATCTGTTTTTACTTTCTAGAAATTATAATCGATGGTAGTTCCACATGGAAATTTTTGGATTATATGTATTGTTGTTTGATTAAGAATTATCAACTTGTTTTGGTCTGTTCATTTCAAAAATTGAAATCTATAAGAATAATATTAACATGTGCTATCACGTAGGGCATTATGACAAATTTGGAAGTAAAAACAACTCTGTCTTAAATCAACTGGTGAGCTTGTTTCACCATGATTTCTTTCCAAGGCACATCTCTCCCATAGAACCCATCATATATTTTAGGGATTGTATGTTCCTTAAGTGGGCCTTAGTTAGCGAAGGAGTTTTACCATGATTTATCTTCAAGGTACATCTCTGCCACAGAACCCATCCTATATGCTGGGTAGTGGATGTTCGTTTTATGGGCCTTAATCACCAGAGGAAATTGGATTTCTGTGGATCTTTCCATATGCTATCGACCTCTCAAAAGTTAGCGAAGGAGTTTTACCATGATTTATCTTCAAGGCACATCTCTCCCACATAACCCATCCTATATGCAAGGTAGTGGATGTTCCTTTTATGTGCCTTAATTACCAAAGGAAATTTGATTTCTATGAATCTTTCCATATGTTATCTACCTCTCAAAGTACCATACAAGGTTCAATATCACAGACTGCATATGGTTTCAAGTGGGGCTTGTTGTAATTGCCAAGATGAATCCATTTACCATAGCTTTATTTCCTTTAATTACGTGATCTAACACTATGCTGCGAGTGAAGATTTAAATCTATCTTCTATGCAATTCTGCAATATTTTTTATCAAAATTTGAACTCAGGTTTAATTATGAACCCAGAATGCATGTAGGTTTAAGTAATACATATATACGAGTGACAGACTCAACAAATCCTTTCTTTAAAAGAGCAACCAAAGTACACTCAAAATCTGAGTCTGCCTTGGAAATAATTTGAACCATAATATCACTTGTAGATACAAGTTTCGATAGAATGTACACAATTGCCTTTAGTATCTACACATCAATGAAATTAGATAGTATTATTGTTGGTCTAACTAGAAGTGACTGAATGGTTGGCTCTCCCTTCTTTATAGGCTTTCCATACTCTTGCAATGGTCAAAACAATTGATTCACAATCTTGCAAATCCTTGGAAGTAGAAACCATTGAAACAGATGGTACTAGTTCGCAAGGAGAGTTTGACTAATTACACTATTTGGGGAAGAAAATGAGGTCACTCTGCTTATAAATCCTCCATGAAATTTTACTCTGGTACATTTTACTAATTATGTTTAGCTATTTCATATGTAGCACTTAATAACATTGTATTGTTATAGGGAGAGGATATTTTATTGAACCAACCATCTAGGGATTCTGGTGGTTGTTGGAATCCCCGATTCTACGCTGAGTAAACTCGTTACTGCAAGTATCCAACTACACAAAAACTGGCAATGGAAAGACAAGAACTTGGAAATGCAGAGTCATTCAAACCAATATATTGTCACCAAGACTACTACAACTGTATTGCAAGTAGAAAGGACTATTTAGATATGCCTTTGCAATCAATGTTGAAAAGAATATATTTAATATTATACTTGATTTCTATGGGATGGAGAGAATTTTTGAGTTTTACAGCTCAAATATTGGGTGATTTTTTAAGGATGTTTTGATTCTTGTAGGTTCTTTTTTCCATCCGTTCTTCACATTGATATTGTGCCAGAATATTTTGTTTTGCAGTTCAAATTATTTCCTCAAAAAACACAAAATAATTGGATTTTCCTGCTTGAAACATTATGTTAAACACTTTTTCATTTTTGAATTATTTGTTAATGAATTTTTGTCTTATATTCTCTTAGTTCATATTCTTTCGTAAAGTAGAAAACTTCATGCCCTTGCTACTGGGGTTGCTCATTGATAGAAAAGTGCAACCAACATTGACCTTCAAATATTTTTTGTTTCAGGTGCACTTCGTCATCCCTCCAAGATAGGCTAACTAAAGGGTCAGGAAGAGGTTGTGTGGATGAAATATAACTCAAGCTTCACACAAGCACTTGTATGTTATATATTTCTCCTCTCCTTTTATGATGACTACATTATTTTGGTTTGAGGTTAATAACTTGTGGGAGAACTTGGAAATAATTGTGACAATTGTTCTGCTCTTTATAAGAGGATCATAAAATGAAGAGTATTTTGGTCCCAATAACTAATATATTTCCATTTCTGAAGAACTCTATTATTGGACGAGGCATTTGCTTGTATCTAATGCTTTTCAGATACCTTTAAAAATGAATTTCTTAAAATATAACACTTGTTTAGAGGCCCTGGCCCATTCATAATGCTGCAAAGGGCATTGTGAGAACTCTAAATTAATCTGAGTCTAAAACAGTCACTGTAAAGTTGTTGAGATGATCTACAGACAAATATTATTTCATTTTCCACCTCTGCAGCGATTATAATTATCCAGTTCTGTTTTTTGTTAATTATTTATTTATTAATTTAATGTTTTTTCATATCCAGAGAAGAAAACCATAATTTTCATTCATGAAAATAAAATTACATTTTGTAGATACACCGTGTGCGACATCACTGGAGTATCCCTAACCTAGGGTGTAAAAATTATATCCTAAAGTATTCAGGACCTTACTCCATCACTTGGAATTAAAATGAATCCTTATTTTCCTCTTTATTAAGCACCCTACCTTCATTGTGCATCTTGGTGTTGCTGCCTGCTCATTGTATGCATTGGAATTGAAATGTAAATTATAGTTGTCATCATTGATTGGAAAAAATGGGATGTTTGACTAAATACTCCTTCATTTTCAATTTCATTGCATTTCGAGGTCCCAATTGTGCCTATAAACACGAAACGACTTAGTTCATTTCTGTGAAAATTTCATTGACACACAGAACTATTGGGAAAATATTGTGAAGTAGCCCTATAATGGTATGGTATTGTGTAAGTTTTTGAAGATGGATTTTGTTAATAGAAGTAGTGTTGAATTATTCATTTCCATTTTAGTTGTTTTGTTTGAGAGCATAATTGTCAAACTCTTTAGAGACTTGATATGGAGACCTTATGCATTCCAGAAAACCTATAAAGCCCAAGGGTAAGAGGCCTACCTTACCAGATAATCACTTGGAGTGAGTAAAGATAGCTTATTAATGAGGCTCTTGCACAACCCATGTAGAATATTTATCATGACATTTGTTGGGCCAGAATTTTGAATTACGGATAAATCATGCTTCCCTAGACAAGTGCTAGTCTAGAACGACAGGTGAAAGACTATACAACTATTTCTCCTAACTCAGAACAGATACATAGAGAGGATTGGAGGCTTACTTGTTCAATCACTTCCAAATGACTCCTTCTGTCACTTCCGTTGCAGCTTCAAATTCAAGCGGTCTGTGAGATGAATGCTTCTTGCAAGAAAGAACACTGAAACAATAGAAGATGCAATAATATGGACATCTATTCAAGCTAGTTAGCTAAATTAATAAAGCATAAACCATATACATCAAATAAGATCTTGCAATATCTAAAATCAAAGCCAATACAGATGCATCTAGGTAAAAATAAGCAGTACTCTTTATCGATGATAGAAGGAGAGGTTAAAACCTAGTGAATGATTTGAAGTGACCTTCCAGCAATGTTCCCAAGCCTCATCACAGTATAAATATCTCCAGCAGCTTCTTCACAAATCTAGCTCTCAATTGAAAACTCTCCAGCATTTCTCTACTCAAATTATTCCTTCTCAAGCACTTAGGTCTGTGCTCAATTTATAGATGAACTGTAGGTTGTTTTGCAATCAATAAATTTCCAAAAATAGGCAAGACATGTTTCCAGTCATGTAGATGTCAAATGGACACTTGGATCCAAAGCTTGAGACATGTGAACTCTTCTAGAAGGCACTAGCCAAGTGGAGATTCCGAAACAATGAGAATTTCGCTCCCAATGTGACCAACGCACCTATGAATGTCGGGAAGTGCTTTGCAGAGCAGCCTTGCATGGGGCTACCTGCATATGCAACACACTTAGGCCCCTTAGAGCCTACATTGGTGTTGGAACAGGGTCTCCTATGAGCTACGAAATTGGTCCAATTTTGAATACTTTTGATTATATTTAGTCTAGCGCAGGGGTATTGGGGTGGGTCAAAGCCCCAAAAGCATTGTAATGGGAAAAAGGGTAAACTAGGGGTCCGCAACCATGGTTTGCGGACCATAGGAAATTTTATGCTAGATTATTATAAATAGAGGAACATTTTATATTGTAAGGTAGGCAAGGAAGAGCTATTGATGCGAAATGTGGTTTAAGATATCTTTTTGGGTTTTGGGGAAAGGACTGCCGCTAGCTGTGTGCGCAGAGGTCCAGAGTCCAGCCGTGTGCGCAAGCTGGGATGGGTATTGTATGAAGGAATTTTTGACTTGATGAATAAGAAAGGTTGCTTGATAACCGACTATGTGTATACTGTTTGTGTGAATCATTGGTAATTATTGCATTATGCACATTCTGTATTCAAGCTGCGAAATATTTGTGTAGGTGTGTTTGCTGTATCTGGATCTGTTTTGTTCTGTTTTATGAAATATTGTGTTGTTATCATAGAAATATATAATTATAGATCTAGCGCACATCGATGCGAAAAGAGACCTATTGACCCTGAACAGAAAGAGGTGATCTGGGTATCACAGGGCTGAACGTAGCTCTGCTTGCCTTACCTATCCTTTCTTAGGGTGTGGAAACCTAGTTCTAGCACCCACCCATACTACTTCAGGTGAGACTTTGACCTACGCAAGCAGGTCACTGCCGAAAGGGCCAGTAGTATAGGGGTTTGTTGGCAAACCTTGAAATCCGAACCTGGGTCAGGACCCCTCGCACCAACAAATGGTTCCATTGCCGGGACCTGGAGCATTTTGCGAAGGGATCGGGTAATGAAAAGAGAGTATTGGAAGCCGAACAAAGAAGAGGAACAGGTCCGGGTGAATGAATTCCAATTTGCACAGAAGCACAACGCTAGAAGGTGATATGGCTGCGCACCTAAAATTACCTACCTTTAAGAGTGTGGACGATGAGGACATGGCTCGTTTTTGGTTATGGCAGACTCGGTATGGACTGCGGAGGGTGTGGTAAGTGATACTGTGAAGAAAGCACAGTTGTCCCTAGCCTTCAAAGAGAGAGCTCTAGATTGGTATATGCGGTACCTATCTCAAAATGGGGGTGCATACATTCAAGATATTAAGGACGCCCTGAAACAATAGTTCCAGAAACCTAAGCCCTACTCTCAGATTGTAGTAGATGTGAAAGATTTCAAGCAAGGAAAAACTGAGTCCGTGTGGGAAGTTGATCAATGCCTAAAGAAAGCTATTCGAGAAGGAGAATTTAAGTATGATGACAGACATCATACGGAATGGTTCATCTCCATGGTACTCCCTCACATATGCATACCTATGGGTCACCAGAATTTTGACTCACAAGACAAAGCTTTGGAAGCCGCTATGAAACTATAAGTACACCCAGGATAGATGCTGCGTTGGGAGTACAACATATCCAGGTGCAACTCGGGGCAATGCACCTAGAGATTCAGGACCTACGACAGGAACGAGGGAGGGAAGTTGGCGCAGAACTGGAGAGAGCATCAGGACATATGAAGGATCTATGCCTAGGCCACCCGCGAACTAGAAAACCTAGTTTGGGGCGCCCGGGATTAGAAGGGCCTAGCCCAGGACGACGGGGCCCGAGTAGACCTACATTCTGGGATGAGGATGACCACGTAGATAGGCCGCAGGATGCCAACTGTTGCCCCATCCGAGCACCAACATCCTAGAACAACAAAAGCACTGGTGCCGGTTCTGCCGATCAGTGGGCCATGATGAGCAAAGCTGTTGAATCCATGATTTAGTGATAGGCTGGGGAAATTTACCTGAAGTACAGTCAGACCGTGCCTCACCAAAATCCCCCGCGGGCATGAATGGTTCCCCCTCCGGAAGCAGGGATGGAAGTTGAAGTGGAAGCGCAGGTTGGGGCCGGGGCCAATTGATCTGCTATAACTGTGGGGACAGAGGACATTTTGCGATGGATTTCCCAAACCCTATGAGATAGTCCTACAAATATTGCAGACAGTTGGACCATATGCTTGAAGATTTTCCAGCCTTGAGAGAAAAAATACAGGAGAAACAGCTCTCACCTACGCAGAAGGTACGAAGGGTTTAGACGAAGCTAGGGGGTAAGGGTCCAAGCGTAAATGTTGTTATGCGCAGTGGATTGGCTACTAGGGGGATTGAGGAAAAGGTTGAAATTGAAACGCTGATCCGTAAAGCAGTTAGCAAACAAGAAGGGCTGGACCTGGAAAAAGCAAGGGAAATGTTTATGGAAGCTTGAAGGGACTTCCTCGGGACTGAGGCACCTACGTCCCTACGCCCTGTGGATCTGGAAGTAGCTAAGGAGGTCAAAGCCTTCCTGTAGGCATGTATGAGATTGCTGCGCAACCCCCAGGTGGTGCAAAATCTGCAGGCTTTAATAGATAGTTGCGCAACGTGCACCACTGTGTCTCCTGCTATTAAGGATGTACACAAATTATACCGGTATCAGAAACACACTGGGAGGGAGATGCGTTTAACAGCCCAGATCGGCAAATACGAAATGGATTAGGTTATCTTAGACCTCGGATCGGATGCCAATGTATAACCTAGAAAACCTGGCAACGCATGGGTGAGCCAAAGTTGGAATGGTCCACTATCTAGCTATGCATGGCTAATCACTAAAATATCATACCGTTGGGGAGGCTCTCGGGGATTCTGGTAGATATCATAGGAGTAAAATTCTGGGCTGACTTCGAAGTCATTCAAATCGTCGAAGATGCAGACCCCTACCCTGCGCTACTGTGATTATAATGGGCCATCGACATGGGTGGTATCATTAACCTAAAAAAAATAAGCATGGTGTTCGAAAATAATGGCACAAGGGTAGTCGTACCACTAGACCCCGCGGAAGATAAATCTTATACGGAACTGGTCCCCAAGGAGGAAGATGTGGACTATATCTATAAGTTGATTGCACGAGATGCAGATAACCCAACCAAGGGTGAATAAATCTACTGTGAGGGGGATACTGAGTGCTTATTTGACCCCGATGAAGAAATAGAGACTTGGCAGAACCGGTTGCATGATGTCTCCACGCTGCGTTATCGTCGAATTACGAAAAACTTCCACCATGTCTCCTCAGAGGTAAGGACCTAGACAGAACCAAGAATAATCGACTATTGTGGACCAACCCTAGGAAAGGGTCAAGCTGACCCACGAGCAAGTAGCCAGCTTTCTACGACAGCTGTGTGCTCAGGAAGAAGGGTTATCATACACTCGGCCACCTCTACAACAACAAAACAGCTGGGGTTAAGACAATACGCTCTCACTATAGCCCCCCTTAAAGCCTCACTTGCACGGACGATAAGGTTCTCTTGGTCATGGGTCATGAGTTGCCTAGGAAGCAAGCCTGTGTTGGGGCAGGACATGCAATTGCTACAGATGGGTGACCCTAGTGTAACCAATGGGTCAAGCCTACTAGGGATGCGAAAACTAGCCGTTGGAACAATACCTATTAGTAAAAAGTAGAAGTTACCGTTGGAAGAAGCGACCTCCAGGAATTTAATGAAACGAATTATGGGGATTTTTTACCATTTCCTAGGGAATCCACATCGGATAGAGTTTACCTCACCATCGCACGCTTGGGAGTGCTATAAAAAGAGTAGGATAGTTCAGCCAGAGGTATTGTTTCACTTGCACAACCTTCTTGCCTCATGCATCTCGTGGAAACAATGGAGCAATCAAATTTTTCATCTCCACCCTATCCCTCTCATGTCTAGTCAACCTACTCTGTCTGATAGTAGTCACCCAAGGCTAGGATTCATTTTTCACGCAAGGATGCTAGCTACTAACCCTGCCGAACCCTAAGCCCTGATGGGGCCTAATGTTGAAGAAGTCGTGGAGGTTGAGTCCGAGTTGGAAGAAGTTTCTCCCACGCTGGCCACAAGGAAAGGTAAGGAAAAAGCACAAGGATTGGGAAAAAACCTGAAATTAGCGAGGTGGGCTACCGGGAAGCCTAGGACTTCCCCAAGACATGCCAGATCTCCGACAACACCAACTCTAGATCAAGACGCACAGGAGGGTGCTCTGCCTGCTAACCCGATTAATTGGTTACCTCCCTTTGTTCGGCCACGTAGGTCATCTACGTGAACGCCAAAAAACTTGGATGGCTTGGTCACCTATCTGCAAACCCCCCTAACCCCGGGGGAAGTCCCTATCCTCAGTGATCCTTGCGAGCGACTCCACGAGGCCAAGTTCGATGATCATGATTTGGTGGACTTTGAAACCCTCCCAGAATTGGCCCCTACATTATACTTTGATACAATCCAGAGAGATGATGGAGTCACAGTGGTACCCCAGCACTGGGTATGTGGCTTGGCTAGATCAGGACTTTTGAATCTACTCCGAATGCCTCATTTCGGCCATTACAACATCACAGATTGGTTGGCTCGCCAGTTGCTTGCCCTCATTAATGATGGTTGCTTATGGATTCGTGATAGGGTCCCTATTGATGTTGCGTTGATCCACAAGATTACAGGCCTTCCCATGCAAGGGCCGAACTGATTAGAATGGGTAGGAAAAAATTACAAAGCGGCTACCACTATGTTTGTACAGGAAACCTATGCAGTGCATCGAAATAAATGAGGGCTTGTGATCTAGACTATCGTTGACCCAACCACATAGATGGGTACTCGGCTCTTAGCCTGAAATCTCATGAGGAAGTTCCAGGTTGCGACTGTCCCGGCCTATGTGATCCAGTTGGCCGGCTGCTGCGTGAAGGGCATTTTTTTCAATTGGGCTCAATACTTGTGCGATGAATTTCTGGCTAATGTCCACGAGTCCCAGGAGTAAGGGACATCTTTCTTCTATTCATGGTTATTATTCCTAATAGCGTTGGTCGCCTGGGACAAACCTGAGGAGTTGGTTCTCCCTAAACTTCCTCCTGGGATGTGCGAAGGGGCTCGGTATTCTCACTTATGGGACTCTAAGGATACACAGTGCATCGAGGATAACAAGGTTTTTTGGATCCTTTTCCAGAGCAGTGTAGCAGCTACCATAAACTCCCGACCTCAGCTATCCCTGACAATATATGACAAATACAAAGTGTTTCCGCGTTCCAAGTTACCATGAACCATATTTGGATCCGTAGTCTCAACAATAAGACATGGACAACACTCCCCTATATGGTAGCAGACGAGGAAATTGACCTGATGATCTCCCTATGGCCCCCTTCCTAGAAAAAAGGCCTCACCGAGACCTGCAGGGAGATCTTGGAGCCCCAAAAAACAGCCTCAGATGTAGCCCAGAATAGGGACACACAGCCGCCATAGACCATCGCAGCTAAGGCCTAGGTAGGGCCTGAAAGAGCTACCACCCCTCCCCCCGGCACGAATTTGTTAGGAGAGTCAGCACCAGGATCCCGAAAGAAACATCACGCCCACCATGTGCAATACGATGTGAAAGTCACACTAACTAAAAGTGACCTTGAGAAAATTGCGGACACAGTCGCCTCGACTACGGAAGATAAGTGGGCATTGGTCGAGGCATAGTAGAAGGTCGGGGTTGACTCTCTCCAGGCCAAGCTCCGTGCTCTCCAGATCAAAATCGATACGCTGCCAACCAGCGTGGGCCATGCATGCACCCCTTCGGTCGACAGCAGTTTGGCACTATTCGAGGAGGACAGTCATCTCTGGGCTATACCTAGCACTGCCCTGGTAGGAATTCTAACCCTGGCAGGCAGAAGAGCCCAACAGGACCTGGCTAAGCTGCCCCACAGCGCCTTACAGGGCCTCCATCACACTGTCTTCCAAGAGATTCGCCATCATGACCAGCAAGTAGACCAACACCTTGGTACCACCAAGGACACCATCATGCAGTAGGCTGTTGATTTGCTCCTGGCCGTGTCACAACAGATGGAGCTCAAAATAGTGATCCACCAACTTTGTACAGAGGTTACAAACGCGATCCTGGCCGTGGGCACGCCTAGGGCTAAAGTGGAAAAATTGGCTGCAGCCCTCAAAGCATCGCAGATGGAAATACACATAGTCAAGACATAGCTAGAACAACAAATTACTGACTTACAAGCCAGAATACAGCCCGAAACGCGCCCGAAAGTTCGCGCCCAGTGCACCTCCCTAGTCACCGATGCGACAACCATTATTTTGGGGTAGATTGCTCAAGGTGCCCAGCTGCTGGAGTTAGCCATGGAACTCTGGACTAAGGTTCAGTGCGATCCAGTTCTTCAGAAAATCAATCAGGACTTACGACAGAAGGAAGAAGCCTTCGAGCAGGTCAATGCTACGCTGACCACTTTAGTACCTACCCAGCGCTTGGCATAGTTAAAAACCAACAATGATTGCTAGGACAAGATTGATAAACTCTGGCATAAACAACACATCATGGTGGAACGTCTGAAGCCTTGGGCTGCCACAACCCTCCAACTTTCACATGATATCGATGGCGCGACCAAGCGAGTTAATCATATTCTTGAAAGTGTCACCGTTAGACATTGCACAGAGTGCTGCTGCCTAGAGTCAAGAAGTGTCACCTCTGCTAATCACCATTCTTACTACCTTACATGCGCAGATAGAGACTGCACCACTACCATGACTTGGGACAAGTCACAAGATTGTGTTAGGGGACTTTTGAAACAGGGTCTCCTATGAGCTGCGAAACTGGTCCAATTTTGAATACTTTTGATTATATTTAGTATAACGCAGGGGTTTTGTGGTGGGTCAAAGCCCCGAAAGAATTGTAATGGGAAAAAGGGTAAACTAGGGGTCCGCAAACCACGGTTTTTGGACCATAGGAAAGTTTAGGCTAGATTATTATAAATAGAGGAACATTTTGTATTGTAAGGTAGGCAAGGAAGAGTTATTGATGTGAATTGTGGTTTAAGATATTTGTTTGGGTTTTGGGGAAAGGACTCCTGCTGGCTATGTGCGCAGAGATCCAGAGTCCAGCTATGTGCAGACCCTGCTGCTGTGTGCGCAGGCTGGGATGGGTATTGTATGAAGGAATTGATGAATTGATGAATAATAAAGGTTGCTTGAGAACTGAATCTGTGTATACTGTTTGTGCAAATCATTTGTAATTACTGCATTATGTGCATTCTATATTCAAGCTACGAAATATCTGTGTAAGTGTGTTTGATGTATCTGGATTTGTTTTGTTCTGTTTTATGCAATATTGTGTTGTTATCATAGAAAGATATAATTATAGATCTAGCGCATGTGGATGTGAAAAGAGACCTATTGAACCTGCACAGAAAGACGTGATCTGGGTATCATAGGACCAAACGCAGCTCTGCTTGCCTTACCTATCCTTTCTCAGGGTACGGAAACCTGGTTCCAGCACCCACCCATGCTACTTCGGGTGAGACTTTGACCTGTGCAAGCAGGTCACTGCCGAAAGGGCCAACAGTATAGGGGTTTGTTAGCAAACCTTGAACTCCGAACCTGGGTCAGGACCCCTCGCACCAACAGTTGGTGAGCTCTCATATGCTATATAATAAGCTTCAAACCATGGAAACCTTTTCTTGATGAAAGTCTTGCTTGATTTGTCTCGTTTCTTGTCTTAGGGCATGTATCAATTGAAATGATAGGGAATGATAGACCCTTGATCATTGGTCCTAGAGATGACACCCAGTTAACCAGGTCATTGGGAATGGTGCCCAAATTGACCTATAATAATTCCCCCCTAAAGCATGAGATCAAAATAATAATAAAATTTGATTGAGATGCTTTACACCATGATGAGTCTGGAAACGAAGTGGAGTGGTCACCTGCATCAATCTTACAATACATTACATCATGATATATCCTCTTTTGATCATAATTTCTGAGGGTAGGCATTCCCATGTTCATCACATAAAAGAGTCTAATAACATGTACATAATTCAAAAAGTCATCTTCATTGGAATGTTTCCCGGATGCAGACATGCCCACAGATATAGGCCTATGTTTGGATGAAAATTTGTATGTAAGGTCACCGTACAGATGATGTGTACAACAATCCTGAAATCGCAGCCCAGATGGATGAAACTATATCTGGGGTCTTCTTATCTCGTTCACTCGATAATTTGGGTACAAGTTTAGCCATGCGAATATATGATTTGTAGTCGAACATGGAAAGACATCGTTTGATTATCAACCAATGATGTGAGCTGTTAAAAAACACGATAGAACCACCATTAATGTCAATGGCCCTCAAGGTACTGCAGTACATTTTGTAAGGCGTGAATATATTATTTGATGTCGAATGCCAAACAAAATGTTTCGGTCAAAGGTTTGCAAGCGAGGATCTTGTCGATGCTGTAACAAGCCTCATGGTACTGGAATCTGATGTTTCTAAGTGAACTTCTTGGATATTGATTTTTCGTTGACAGGAAGTCACCTTATTGCAAAACAAGAGTTACTGATTTTGGAGACAAGGGTATGACTTGATATAGCAATTTTCAGGGATGATGGTCATGAAAATGAAGGTTTACGAGTATTGCAGAAGGATGAGTTTTTAATCATTGGATGACTTCTCTTGAACATATCGGCGACACTGTGATGAGTTGGCAGCATTGACCGAAAACTGAAGTGAAGGTATGATGAACCATAGGTGTTAATGAACTGTAAAGATGATTACCCAACCCAAACAGTGACGGACATGGAGTGAAAGAAGTGTCATGTTTAAGAGCAACTTGCTACCAAAAAGAAACTTTGCTTACTTTTCCAAAATTTTCCTCGGTCATTTGTCGACCAATACCTCTTTATTTTTTAACAAGCTTGAGGAGGATAACATTTTCTTGATCTATAATTCAACCCTTCGGGCAAATAAAGTATCTCTATTTAATCATTTAACGAGTCTAGCGATGAATGAAACTCGATTCTTTCCATGATCGACAAGCCCGTCGCTATTTTATGTTTTAACAAGTTTAACGACAGTGATAGCCCGGTCCTTTTTCATATTTAGAGAGTCTGAAAAGGAGGAAAAAAGAGAACTCCAAAAGTACTTTTTCGTAAATTTTTCACTCAGATCTAAAAAAGTGTAAAATAATATTTGAGAGAACCTCTTTGGTCATGTTTAACCAACGTATTCATTTTTCATAAATAATCCATCTCAGTCCGGAAAAGGGTTAAACTTATACTGAGTAGATATCAATTCATTTACTTTAACGAGCTCGAAAAGACAAGTGCTTGACAATATTTTCACATTATCGGAGTCTAAAAAGAGCTGAAAGAAGACTCGAGGGGTTCCTTTTTCACTGTTATCGAAGCTTGAAAAAGAGATAAAAGTGTGCTTCAAATCCTTTTTCGTTTTTAACAAAGCTCAAAAAATAAGGAGAAAAAGTATGCTTTGTGGTCAAGTCAATCTTTGAATAAATCTGCACGACTAATATGTTCATCAGTTGTATTTCATGTTTAGAACAACATAAAATGGATTAAAAATACCTGTTTCATGATAAAAACATAATAAAACTATAGTCATAGCAATAAATTTAACTTGCAAACAATTAAATGACTATAAAAAATTAGTTTTACTATTCACTTTTACCATTCCATAGTTACCATTTTCATTTTGGAGCTCTGAATATTTTTCCCTTGAAATTTAGTCATTGATTGCAGTCGTTTCTGTGGACATATTTCATCACCGTTTGATCCAGGTTAGTGCCATGAACCTCCTCTTCCTTTTAGTATTCATTTCATTTTTATTCTTTGCAAATTTTTAGGGTTTTGAGGCCCCTAGGGTAAATTCTGCCCAAAATGAGGGCAACGAACCCCTGAATGTCAAAACCTGCATTGCATAGTAGGTACAGTGGACGGTAACTACATGTGCAACGCACTGTCTCAACCCAGGGAGTGCGTTGGGCGCAATTCAAGTTTTTGATTTTCATGTTGTGCCCAAAATTTGCCTAGTTTTTTGCAATGATTGGAATCTAATGGATCTTATGCTTGTATTTCAGGTTTCCATCGGATTATAATGATGATTACATGGAGGGAAAGAGAACATGAAGAATAAGATATTATTTCCTTGAATGATCCCGGTAATGTAAGAGCCCTAAGAGATTGTGGACTACTTCAGTACTTCAAATTGTCGGGAATGAGGCAACAAATATAACTCTTGGAGTTTCGAGCATGGGATCCAATGATAGAGGCATTTCACATTAAGAACAAAATGGTTCCCATAACAGTTGAGGACGTGTATTTTCTCACAGGTTTGTTGAGGAGAGGTTTGCCCATTTCTCTCACAGGGTCTACCATTCGAGGAGAGACAGTGAGAGATTATGTTATGCAATATTTCTATCTAGGGGCAGAACCTAGCAAAGATGTACAAATAAACATCCGAAATGTCAGGGATTTGCCTTTGAGAACCATCCTTTTCACAATCGCTAAAATTGCTGGCACCGTTACACTACATGTAGTGAATAGATCATATATGTAGTATGGGCTAGAGTGCTTAGAGCCAACAGTCTTCAGCTGGTCTGAAGTTTTTCTATCTCATATAAAGGAAAAATTGAATAAAGCAAAGGCAGGAAGGAAGAAAAATTTCAGTTATGGTTCAATCCGTATCTCCTTCACTTTGGAACGGATTCCACTGATGCAGCCACAACATGTAACATTGGATATATCTATTCCTAGAGATCCTCAAATGTAGAGATGGGTAGAACTCATGGGTCGTCATGCAGGCCAATTGACCGTTGTGTTCTCTACTGCATTCTTCGCCTAGTTCTGGTGACAGATCATCGCCATTGATGAGTATGCATATGTAGGCATCGACTTCCGAGGAGATCCAGATCTAGTATTACCAGAAGGCGCTCAGTGGGGTGCAATAGGTAAGAATGATTCGACTATGTTTTCTTGATTTTTCTAGGTTTATACACTGTTTTTTGTTTTTGATTTCTTTTCGAGACTAAACTAAATGTTTGATGTAATGCAAATATTGGTCGTGTTCAACTAGTAGAGGAACCAGAGCGCGAAGGAGATGTGCCAGCAGAGAGGACTGTCGGGAGAGTAGTCCTTCAGGACCTTGATATGGCTAAGACTCTGGCTGAGCTTCAGCAACACATAGATGGATTTACCTTCGGGATTCCAGATTGCTGGATCGAAGAGCTTCCCATGTGACTGCAATGACACACTATTGGGGTTCCTAACCATTGGATGCAGTTTCTATGTAGGATTGCTAGATCTATAGCATGTTACCACGAGCACCACTAGTTTACTTGTGACATTTTGCATACATTTTGAGGTCAAATGACCAATGTGTCTTGGGCACAAATTTTGTAAAAACCTATAACTATCTATCTATATGATTTCAGAGTTTTTCCTATGTTTAATGCACAAGCCTATTCAATGATGTGAATGTTTTCTTTACCTATGTCGAAAATGTCTGTCTAAAACATGATTAGATATTGAATAAGTTAAATTGTTCAAATTTTTGGAAATATGTTGATATTGAATGAAATAAAAATGTCTCTCCAAAATTCGAACTCTTAGGAACATCTAAGAAGTGTTGGATTTGTAACAGTATAAATACTAGTAAGTTGTAATACAACAAGTTATGAGTCTAACCTTATGATTATGCGGTTAATACCAAATGAAATGGAATTAGAGAGAAGTTTGATCAACACACTATAATCAACGATATTTTTCGTCAATCTACCGATACAAATCCATTGAAAACTCAATAACTCATCGTTCAGAGCGAAAATGGCCTACGCTGCAGAGGATAGATTCTGCGTACTATGACTAGCAGCATCAACATATCCAACAAATGGTTTCGAAGATTCAGTCATCTGCGATGAAATGTAAAGTGGATTACTAACGTCAATAAAACTCTAAAAACATATTAAGATAGTGAATCCAAATCAACATCATATAAACAATATAATACAAAAAATTACTACGCTCATGATTAAGCATAGTAACATTTCAAATACAACCCATTTCTAGGCTTTGCCAATGCAATCCCATCATAATCAACTAACTCATAGGAACCCTTAGAAAGAACTATTTTGACAATATAGGGGCCATGCCATAATGGTTTGAATTTCCCTATACCTATTACATCAGCTTCTTGATCATAAAGAAGGACCAAGTCTCCCTCTGAGTAGATGTGAGGCTGGACATTTTTTTTCATATTGCACCTTTATACGTCTCTTATGTGCTTCATTGGCCAATTGGGCTTCACGACGTGTTTCATCTAGATGGATGAGGTTAAGGAGACGCACTTCTTCTTTTGAGGTGTCAGGGAACAAGTCTATCGTGAGTTTTAACGATGATATTTCACATTGGATTGGTAAGATATCTTCTAGACCATACACCAATTCAAAAGGAGTTAATCCGGTTGCGTTTCTCACTGAAGTTCAATACGCCCACAAGGCGGAGTATAGGATCAAGTGCCAGTTCCTTTTACAGACTCCTATCATTCGTTGAAGCATTCGTTTAAGAATTTTTTTAATAGCCTCAACTTGTCCATTTGATTCTGGATAATAAGGAGTAGAATTATCATGTGACAATCCTAACTTGGTAGTCAATTCAGACATCATATGGTTGCGAAAATGCTTCCCATGATCCAAGCTATATCCTATGGGACCCCAAAATGTGCAATAACGTGGTTGAAGAAAAACAATGTAGTTGTTTGTCATGTGTTGTTGAATATAGGCATCACTTCGGCCCATTTGGTAAAATAGTCGACTGTGACAATAATATAACCATGCCCCCCAGACGAAGGATGGTTATAGATCATGAAGTCAATACCCCATTTTGTAAATGGTCTAGCAGAGATAATAGGATGCATTGGCGCTGGCGGTTTGTGGATTTTACGATAAAAAAATCTGGCATGCATGACAAATTCTGACTTCGAGGATGCAATATTGAAAAATAATAGGTCAAAAGTAACTGGCGCGGAGTATCTTCTGTGTGGTAGAATATCCAGATAAATTTCCACCAGAAGCCCCATCATGATAATCATTTAATACTTTTTTGGCCTCCTCATGGGTGAGGCACCTCCTTAAAATGGTATCGACACCACGACAATAAAGTGTATCGCCGATGATCAGATAATCTTTGGCTTGGTATTGAATATGTCACTAATCAGAGCAAGAGGAATTAGGTCAAAAATTTTGGGTTTGGAGATAAATGATGAAATCCCCATACCAAGGATTAGATGATCTGATCAGAAATAGAGACTCGTATGGTGTAGATGGTTCCGACGTAGTAGTAGTACTATAAGAGGGAAGGTCACAGAGAAGCTCAGCCAAAACTAAAGACTTCTTTGACTTGGATTTGATGAATTCCAAATCAAATTCCTACAAAATTACAATCCATTTTGAATATTCCCCCCCTAGAAATTGACATGATAAGATGTAAGTCATGGGGTTGCAATCCGAAACTATTGTTGTTTTTCGGAGCAGGATATAATGGCAAAATATTTGGATAGCTTGAACAACTGCCAAGGCAAGATTTTCCACATACGAGTACTTAAATTTCGTATCATTGAGATTATGACTCAAATAATAGATCGGATGTTCAATTCCATCTTCTACTTGGACCAAAACCATAGCGATGGTCGTTTCAGCATAGGAACTAATCATTTTGATAATTAGGAGGATACATTAATGACGCTCAGACAAGATGGTCCTTAACAACATCAAAAGAAGCTTGCACAACTTGGTCCCAAGGGAAGGGAACTCCCTTTTTCAATAATCGAGTAAATCCTTTAGCCATTTCGGCATAGCTTGGAATGAACCTTCTCAGGAATTTAGCCTTTCCTTGAAGTTTATATATCTGAAGTAAGTTTGATGGTGCAGGCAAATCAAGAATGGCCTGTACCTTCAGTGGGTCTATTCAAATTCCTTCTTTTGAGACTACGAATCCAAGCAATCGACCAGAACCAACAAAAAACACACATTTGTGTGGATTGAGGCGTATCTTGTAGCGTCGACAACGTAAAAATGGCTCCCAAATGCATCAGGTGATCAGTCTGATTTCGTGAATGCGCTGGTAAATCATCTAGATATGGTTGAACAATGTTCTTGATGTCGTTGAAATCATAATCCATTTCTCTCTAAAAAGGTGCCCCGACCTTCTTTAAACCAAATGGAAGTTTACTATATGCGAATGTGCCCCATGGATAGATGAACACTGTCTTATGTTGGTCATCCGGGTGGATATTGATTTGATTGTAGTTATAAAATCCATCCATGAATGAAAATATTTCGCATCGAGCACAATCATCAATAATCTGGTCAATAAGGGGAGTAGGATAGTTGTCTTTTGGACAATCCTGATTGACATCTTGATAATCAACACACACTCTAACGGTTCCATTTTTTTTCATAACAGGAACGATATTCGAAACCCACTCAGTTAGCGGAACAGGGTAAATGAAATTAGCACGCAAAAATTTTTCAACTTCTTCTTTGATGGCAGCGACTTTCTTTGGATTAACATGACAAAGCTATTGATGCACCGGTTTGACATCAGGATACATATTGATAGTGTGTTCAACTATACTAGTATCTATGCCTGGAATTTCCTTGTAAGACCAAGTGAATATATAACGAAATTCACGAAAAAGAGAGCAATATGAATAAAGTTCTGATGAATAACAAGATACACTGACATGAATATTTTCTACAATTCTAGGTTTGGTCGAAATATCAATAGAAATCGTTTCTTCGATATTTGATAAATTTCGCTCAGAGTCAATTGCATTAATCGGTAAAGAATTTGAAAAGAAAGTTTCGATGGATGGGTGATATAGTTCACTGATATTGTTTACTTCATAATCAGGAATATGGGAACGATGATGATAATCTTCCCATGGTTCTCCTTCTGACATCATAGCTTCCAAAATATTTTCATCTGTCAAAAAATTTGAGAAAAATGTATTAGATGGAGTACCAAAATCTAATGAATGATCAACCCAAACACTCGGCGATGCTGATTTTGGATTTTCCACCCAAGCCAAATAGATTGATTGCTATGATAGCTCAATAGGGTTGGGTAGTAAAACATCATCCAACGTAGAAATATCAGAATCAATCGTACTCTCCCTTAAGCCAGATAGAGTGGAAGAGATCATGTAGCAAGTCTCTATGCTTGCAATTTCTACCGACGTCATAGGCAGCGGTAATGCAAAGGTTCCCATAAGAGTGGAATAATTTAAGAGCCCTACACCAATGTTCTGGATTTCTAGTTGGGGTAGGTGAACAAACGAAACACTTCCAGTTACCTGTGAAGTGGAGGCAAAAATGATAATTGATTAATGACCATGTTTGTACCTTTATGTGGAAAGGCAATCATTCTAAAGTATGTAGAAATAATGGCAGTCATTGCATATACCCATGGTCTTCCGAGTAAAATATTATAGTCAAGGGGTTTGTCAACAACCTCGACATCAACACTTATTGTTTTTACCCCTAATTCAACATGCAAGTTATTGATAATACCACAAGGTCTATATGTTCTTCCATCAAAAGCCTTCAACGTCGTTGATGATTGCGATAATCGCGGCGAGCCAAGTGACTTCCAATATTTTAGAAACATAATGCACATAGATGATCCCTCATCAATAATAGTGCGATGAACAAGGTGATTGAGAACATTTACTTGTATGGAGAATGCCAATTTTGCTAGTAATTGCGGCACATAGCCCGTATGATTAAAGACGACAAGATTAGAATCAGTTGGATCAATTCCACCAATGGCCAACAATAAAGCCTTCTTCTGGGAGGGACAATTTTGTAATACCTCAAGAGCAGACATAGCTAAATGGGATTGAGCCAAATCTTCAACTATATTATAATTTTGTGCATCTCTTGCTTGAGGATTATATGTCAATTTATGAATTACTCCCTTTGGTGGCTTAATTGTCAATTCAGGAATAACAGTAGGTGGTACTAATTTAGTAGATGGATTCGTTGTCGGGGAAGTAGGTTGATCAGTGGTCGAACTACCATAGTCTTTATTCCATGTCGACACTAAAATATCTTGTGAATTTTTTGTGGTGGATAACATTAACACTTGGGAACTAGGAGTTGGATCTGTAATAACCAAATTAGTGTCCACATTTGGAAATGGGTCTGTCAACACAGCTGATGCATGAGAATTCTTGATTATTTTTGAGACTTTAGCACAGTGGGGAAAATCCCTAACAAAGTGTTCCTTGTTATATATTATGCATGGATAACGAGGTTTCCGTGGTTTAGACGGTTGATCAGATGATATTTCCTGCGGGTTAGAAGTTTGATTTTTCTTTGATTTCCCCTTTTTCCTACCTCCTGGTTGCTTGTCACTTTTTCCTTTTTCAAATGAAACGACATTAATTTCGGAAGTAGGAGCAGGATCAGATGCAATAGCGCGGTGTGTATTTTCAGTTCCTATCAAGCCGTCTCCGACATGAGAGTCCTTTATTTGAGGAGGAACATTGAAATTAGATCGCGGCACATTAGGAATTTTTTCATAGAGCGTGCCAGAATGAGTGTAAATAAAGTCTAAATATTGGGCACGAGTGATAAATTGCTCTTCTGTGACGATGCCACCTTTAGCCACATCCTCATTTATAGATGGTAACAGGGAATTAATGAACCATTCAGCAAGGAGATGATCGGGAACAAATGTCTTAACCATTCGTCGACGGCTACGCCACTCATGAATATGATCAGAAATGTGAGTAGCATTATTCTGTTTGAAGTTGGTCAAGAGTTCCGTTCCAGTTTCGTATCTGATCGGTAACTAGAAATGGGTCAAAAAGATAGTAGCTAAAGCAGTGAAATTGTCGAAAGAATCTCTAGGTAACTCAATGTACCATTTAGCAGCCGGACCTGTAAGCGTACACTGGAAAATACATAGTCGAACAGAATCATCATTCAAGGAATTTGATGAACACCATAAATGATAAGTCATGACATGAGTTGACGGATCTTCTCCAAGGTTTCCATTTAATTTAGGAATATCGGAGGGTAATTTATGAGGTATCACCAGCCACTAAGGAGCATAATTGATAGGATCATTGGTTAGCCGGTTTAAATTTGGTAATTCTAAGGTTGCGACAGAAGGAAACTATCGATTAAGGTCAGGTTGAGCATAGCTAGGGTAAGATGGAATTTCTTAGGAAATAGGCCTTTGAGCACCAGCATATGGAATTTGCTGCTTGTAACCTAGATAGGGGTTATTTTGCATAGCAAACGCTTGAGAATTTTGTTGACCAAAACCTGAATATGATACTTTTTGAAATGAAGTTTGAGGCATTTGCGCTTGTGGCTGCCAAGGGGTCTCTCCACCAATGTTATAACCCAAATTATTATAAGTTGGATTCGGTTGATATGTATAACCAGGTTGCATTTATGACATTCCATAAAATGGTACACCAGTTTGTGAATAAATGATTCCTGATACAGGTTGTTGTAAATTAACCAAAGGATTTTGAGTATGTGGACCCAACATTTTATGACAATGAGTCGAAGAACTTGCCTGATAAGGTTGATGTAAAATATTTTGATTCTATAACAAGGGTATAGATGTGTTAACAAGTGGTAATGAAGTGGGTGTAATAGGTTGAACTGGTTGATACGATTGTACAACCGTTTGTGGTTGGATAGGCAGATTGGGCTGCCATTGACAAACATTCATGTCAACATTTTTTTGACCAAAAAGTGACTGAGTACTGCCATATTGGGTGACCAAAATTTGTCCCCCAGCATAAGGAGGATAATAAGATGGAAAATAATTTTCTCCAAATGCTGGGAGTCTAGTTGATATGGTACTTAAAGGAATTGACCCAAAAGGTCTGACTTGATATTTCCCTGATGATGTATGTAATGAATCAATTCATTTAGTACTAAAGATAGGACTACTAGTTAAAACACCAGATGTTGACATTGGAAAAGACCATGAATGTGAAGATGCACCAGAGAAAGTGCCAAACAATGATTTGTAGCCTGTTGGGACTGAAGGGCCACTGTGAAAATATGACTCTAGTGAGGTTGTGAACATCGACAAGGTAGCAAGGGTAGGAGCTGACGTAATTGGAATAGAAGACCCAACCGAAGATGTTGGTTTAGACATGGTTGTGTGACCAAATGTATACCCTTGAAAATCGACGAGAGATTGAATGGAAATAGGATCAACAAAATCAGATGGAAATGATTGAGGAAAAGACTCGTACAGGTAAAGGTCCCCCTCGAAAATGGGTTGGAGTTAAAGGTGTATCGTCTTGTGGGATTTGTTCAATCGCAATTAAATCAGGAGGAAGAACTTCACCATCAGGCCCAAAATATATTTCAAACGGTTGACTATGTGATATAGGAGTTTCAGTGGCTACAGAAATTTGTGGGGTGACCAAGGTAGGAACAACTTCCGGTTGTTCAACTTCAGGATTCAGATTTCTAGAAAAGAAGAGATAGGATCTAGATCAATTTGTGATTGAACAATGTTAGGTCTAGGAGGTATGGTCTCAGCAATTGAATGGATTGTGACCATGGGTAGCTATGAAGACTCTGTTTCTACAATAGTAAACGAACCAGGATCTGTGGAAAAAATTTGAGCTAACTCTGGTTTAAAATATGATGTTTCACCAGAGGTACAAATTGTACTTGATTCAGCAGATTGTGATCACCTTCGCCTACCAGAAGTAACTTCCGGTGGTAAAGGTGGTTTTAAAGCTAATCTACGTGAACGATGGGGGATAGGATTTTGTTCTTCTACGATTACTGATTTATTTTAACCAAAAAAAAATAAAAATAAAAAGAGGGTAATGCTAGGAAAAATGGTTTACCAAGAAACTGTGAACTGCAGAATACCTCCTGGCGAACCAAGAAGTACGGGCAGGTAATCTCCTCGAATGCTGTGTTCGGTGCATCAAAATTTCAAGGTGGCTGACTCGGTTCACTATGGATGGATAGCACCTAAAATTTGTCCTCCCAAATATACCCTAAGGTACGTGGAGGCCCAGGTTCATATTAGGAATGTCTGATGTGAAACCGCACAGTGAGAGCATCCCTTTATACTTATCGTATTGTAACACCGCCAGATATACCCAAAAATACGTGGACGAGCTATGATATACTTACGTACGTGGAGTGAGATATCACACTCGGAGTGTATCGCATACAAGCTGATGAAAATTTCTATGTTTTACGATGCCAGAACACGTCTCTAGCCTAGACCTTCTAAATGTTATCGTTATGGTTCCAATGCGTTGTTAAGTAAATTGAGATTAATTTTATGTTGATCTTGCTTAAAAATTTTCCTTTCAAAGGTTCACCGCGATGATGTATATGAAATTCCTAAAATGCAAGCTAAGAATAATAAACAAACTTTCACTTTTAGCTTTTTCAATGAAGAACCTAGCTATTAAGGGAAGAGAGCAAATAGTTCATGAGCAAAAAAATCAATGAACAAAAACAAAATCAATGAATCACAAACTAAATGCAGATTTCCTAATGTTCCTTTTGCAAAACACACAGAATCCTACATGCAAATGCAAGTTTTTCTTTTCAGTTTCCTTAATGTTATGAATGCAAAAAATAAACTAGGTGCACTAGATCAATAATTCAAATGCCTTTTACTTTCGAGAAGCTAAGAATACAGACAACAATTTCTCCTTTGAAGGAAAAACGAGGATTTCAACAACGATTTCTCCTATCCAGGAAATGAATATTTTACGAGAATTTCCTGTTTCGAAAGAAAATGATTCTTAATGCGACCATAAAAATTACTTTGAAATAAAATTGTCAATGATAAAGAAAAACTTTTCTAAACAAACATTGAACAAATTTTCAGCCAAAGGAGGAAGAAGGATATAGATTCACTGGTCAATTAAGCATTAAAATTTTCAGAACTCAATAGCAAACAAAACTGAAGAAAGTTACAAAGTCAAATTCAAGGGAATTTGTGTACTTTCAGGAGTTAACGCAGTCTCCAAGGGGAGACAATGCTCTGAAATGTAGGCTAGGAAGGGAGACAGTGCTCTGCGAAGCACTGTGTCCAGTCTAAGGGTGCGTTGGGTGCAGTATATAAAGAAAAATACTACTGTTTAACTCACTGTCTTTGGAAATTAGGCTCTGAAAAATTTTAATCTTTGTGTGTAACAACTACTAGGTGGATAAATAAAGCAAATCAGAGGCTAAAACACCTAGAACTAAGAGAAATTATCCCCAGCGGATTCGCCAATTTTTTGGGCCGGAATTGTGAATTACAGATAAATCACGCTTACCTAGATAGGTGCTAGTTTATAACAACAGGTGAAAGACTATATGACTATTTCTCCTAACTCAGAATAGATACACAAAGAGGATTGGATGCTTACTTGTTCGGTTGCTTCCAAATGGCTCCTTCTATCGCTTCCGTTGTAGCTTAAAATTCAAGCGGTTTGTGAGTTGAATGGTTCATGCAAGAAAGAATACTGAAAAAATAGAAGATGTAATAATATATATATCTATTCAAGCTAGTTAGCTAAATCAGTAAAGCATAAATCATATACATCAACTAAGATCTTGCAATATGGAAAATCAAAGCCAATACAGATGCATATAGGGAAAAATAAGCAGTACTCTTTATTGATGATAGAAGGAGAGGTTAAAACCTAGTGACTGATTTGAAGTGACCTTCGAGCAATGTTCCCAAGCCTCGTCACAGAATAAATCTCTCCATAAGCAACTTCATAAATCTAGTTCTCAATTGAAAATTCTTTAGAATTTCTATACTCAAATTCTTCCTTCTCAAGCACTTAGATCTGTGCTCAATTTATAGATGAACTGTAGGTTGTTTTGAAATCAATAACTTTCCAAAAATAGGCAATACATGTTTTCAATCATGTAGATGTCAAATGGAAACTTGGATCCGAAGCTTGACACATGTGAACTCTTCTAGAAGGCACTGGCCAAGTGGAGATTCTGGAACAATGAGAATTTCACTCCCAATGTGACCAACGCACCTGTGGATGTCGGGATGTGCTTTTTAAAGTAGCCTTGCATGGGGCTACCTGCATATGCAATGCACTTAGGCCCCTTAGAGCCTGCGTTGGTGAGCTGTCATATGCTATATAATAAGCTTCAAACCATGGAAACCTTTGCTTGATGAAAGTATTGCTTGATTTCTCTTGTTTCTTGTCTTAGGGCATGTAGCAACTGAAATTATAGGGAATGATAGACCCTTGATCATTTGTCCTAGAGATGATGCCCAGTTAACCAGGTCATTGGGAATGGTGCCCAAATTGACCTATAACAACATTGTTCCTAGAGTCACGCCACACTACCATAAGTGGAGTGAGATATATGGTTCTCTCTATCGTTCATTATCATTCATTCTCTTTTGCTTTGAGACATTGGGGCGTCCAAATATTTTTACAATGCACAACTTCTCATGTCATCGTGGAGGCCTAAAACTTAAATTAGACTAATATGTAATTAGATCGAGAGCATTAGAGCACTAAGAGATTGAGTACTTAAAATATTTCATGGGTCTCACAACTTTACCTATTCAATCGAACAAGATTTGAAATGAAACAAATGCCATTGCGTATTTCCCTATCATTACTGGTGTGAAAAAGTTCCAAAATTGGCACAAACCCAACTAATCCAGGAGAATTAATCAAGCTTCTGCATCTTCCTGCATTTTCTTGAATACAATAGAGAAGAACAGAAAGTGCAAAAAGCCTGACTTTAGTGTTTTTACATTTCAAGCTCTTAATGAGAGCAGGAAGTTCATCCATAGAAATAACAATAACAACATACAAAAATCTGCTGCGGTCATCTCCACCTCCAAGCATCCTTTCTAACATCATTATGGCAGCCTTCTTTGGCTGAAAGCACATCTAAAAATTAAATTTTCTTTTTCTTTCAATATTTGTGTCAATAATTACATGGACTAGAGATGGAACAAGGTCATGAAATGAAATTTGTATGGAATATGGTTTCAATTGATCATACATATATAAGAGTGGTAGACTCAACAACTCCTTTCTTTAAAAGAGCAACCAGAGTACACTCAAAATATGAGTCTGGCTTGGAAAGAATTTGAGCCACAATATCACTTGCAGATATAAGTTCGGAAAGGATGTACACAGTTTCTTTTAGTATCTGCACATCAACGAAATTAGAGAGTATTATTGCTGGTCTAACTAGGAGTGATTGAATGGTCAGATCTCCCTCCTTTACAGGCTTTCCATACTCTTGCAATGGTCAAAACAGTTGATTCACAATCCTGCAAATCCTTGGAAGTAGAAACCATTGAAATAGATGGTACTAGTTCACAAATAGAGTTTGATGGATTACACTGGTTGGGTAATAAACTGGGGTCACTCTGCTTATAAATCCCCCATGAAATTTTACTCTGGTACATTTTACTAATTATGATTAGCTATTTCATATGTAGCACTTAATAACATTGTATTGTTCTAGGTAAAGGAGATTTTATTGAACCAACCATCCAGGGATTCTGGTGGTTGTTAGAATCCCTGATTCGAGGCTAATTGAACTCGTTACTGCAAGTATCCAATTACACAACAACTGGAAATGGGAAGAAAAGAACTGGGAGATTCAGAGTCAAGAAAACCAATATATTGTCACCAAGGCTGCTACAACTGTATTGCAAGCAGAAAGGACTATTCGGGTATGCCTTTGCAATCAATGTTGAATAGCATATATTTAATATTTATACTTGATTTCTATGGGATGGAGAGAATTTTTGAGTTTTAAAGCTCGAATATAGGGTGTTGTTTTAAGGCAGTTTCGATTCTTTTAGGTTCTTTTTTCCATCCGTTCTTTACATTGATATTGTGCCAGAATATTGTGATTTGCAGTTCAAGTTATTTCCTCAAAAAACACAAAATAATTGGATTTTCTTGCTTGAAACAATTTGTTAAACAATTTTTCTTTTTTGAATTATTTTTTAATGAATGTTTGTCTTATATGCTGTTAGTTCATGTCTTTTCGTAAAGTATTAAACTTCATGCCCTTGCTATTGGGATTGCTCATTGATAGAAAAGTGAAACCGCCATTGACCTTCAACTATTTTTTGTTTCAGGTGCACTTCATCATCCCTCCAAGATAGGCTAAGTAAATGGTCAGGAATAGGTCTTGTGGATGAAATATACCTGATGCTTCGCACAAGAACTTGTATGTTATTTATTTCTCCTCTCTTTTTGTGATGGATACATTATTTTGATTTGGCGTTAATAACTTTTGGCAGAACTTGGAAATAGCTGTGACAATTTTTTTTCTCTTTATAAGAGGATCATAAAATGAAGAGTATTTTGGTCCCACTAAGTAATATATTTCCATTTCCAAAGAGCTCTATTATTAGATGAGGCATTTGCTTTTATCTAATGCTTTTCATATACCTTTAAAAATGAATTGCTGAAAAGATAACACTAGTTTAGAGGCCCTGGCCCATTCATAATGTGCAAAGGGCATTGTGAGAACTCTGAATTAATCTGAGTCTAAAATAGTCACTGTAAGTTGTTGAGATGATCTATAGAAAAATATTATTTCATGTGCCACCTCTGCAGTGATTATAATTATGCGACTCTGTTTTTTTTTTAATTCTTTATTTATTTATTCAATGTTTCTTCATATCTAGAGAAGAAAACCATAATTTTCATTCATGAAAATAAAAATTACATTCTATAGACACACCATGTGTGACATCACTAGAGTGGCCCTAATCTAGGGTGTAAAATTTTTATCCTGAAGTATTCAGGACCTTCCTCCATCACTTGGCATCAAAATGAATCCTTATTTTCCTCTTTATTAAGCACCCTACCTTCATTATGTAGGTTGGTGGTGCTGCCTACTCATTGTATGAATTCGAAGTGCAATGTAAATTATAGTTGTCATCATTGATTGGAAAAACTAGGATGTTGGACTAAATACTCCTTCATTTTGTAGTTTCATTGCATTTCTAGGTCCCAATTCTGCCTATAAACACGAAACGACTTAGTTCATTTCTGTGAAAATTTCATCGACACACAAAACTATTGGGATAACAGAGTGAAGTAGCCCTGTAATTGTATGGTATTGTGTGAGGTATTGAGGATGGATTTTGTTAATAGAAGCAGTGTTGAATTATTCATTGACATTTTAGTTGTTTTTTTTTAGAGCATAATTGTTAAACTCTTTAGAGACTTGATATTAAGACCTTATACATTCCAGATGACCGATACATCCCAAGGGATAAGAGGCCTACCTTATCAGATAATCACTGGGAGTGAGTACACACGGCTTATTAAGGAGGCTCTTGCACAGCCCATGCATAATACTTCTCATGACATTGTTCCTAGAGTCACGCCACACTACCATAAGTGGACTCAAATATATGGTTATCTCTATCATTCATTATCATTCATTCTCTTTTCTTTATTAATTTTTTTAAAGAGATCCTTAAATAACTATTCCATTATTCCTGTTCATATGGACTTCCCAAAGCTTTTAGAGTTCCTAGTTTCAAAGGGACAAATGGACTGCCATAACTCCTCACATAATTCTTTAAAGGGTGCTAGCTCAATGGAAGAGCACTTGCCATGCAGGAGGTTGGTGGTTTGATTCCACTGTACCCTATCATGAATTATTCAATGATATTGTAGATTTTTTTAATTAAATATTTTTATATTGATTTATTTTAATTCCAACTATTGTCTTTGGAGAGAAAAATGAAACTGTCTGATAAGAGACAATAAATGAAACTGTCTCTAGAGAGATAAAAATGAAGCTGTTTTTGGAAAGACAAAAATGAAATTGTCTCTGGAGAGACAAAAATGCTTGTGTTATATATTGTCTTGATAGAGATAATATTTTAAGACAATTTAATTTTAAGACGATTTAATTTGAGACACCCACTTAAAGACAATCTTTAAGACAATACACAAGTTTTCTTTTGTCTCAAGTTAGACAATTTACCCAAAAATTGTCTTAAATATCGTCTTAAAACTCCCCTTTATGTTGTAGTGATATTGACTTGTGTCAACACTAATTTTATTAAGCATATACATTATATATATATCTTATAAAAAATTGACTAAATCCACTACCAAAGTGTATTTATGTAATTACTGTAATAGGTTTACCACATTAACTTGTGTTAATATTAATGTAGTGAAACATCTTCAATATATCTTTTATTAAAAATTGTTTAAATACAAACCAAATACATAAAAAAATTATTACTTTTTTAAAGTTATACCAAGTGTAATATAATGTTAGAATATTAAATTTTATTGTTAAAATCATTAGTGTATATTAATTTTTATTTATATTTATTTTTATTTTAGTTTATCTATAATTACTTTTTGCATAAGAGCGGTACATTTTTTCTAAAGTTATGAAATATGAAATTTTTGTAAGCTTAAATGTTGTAAAATTATATATTATAGAGAAATGGAGCACAAAAAAAAATATGTGGACATACAAACACAAAAAATATATAAAACAAGAGAAAAAAAAATATATGCGGCTCACCCAAATTGAGCTACGTCCATGGAGAAACAACCAATCCTTCCTTTATAATATCTAGAAAAATGAAGATACATAACCAACAAAATATCAGTTGTAATATCCTTTACTCTCTCACACAGTCCCCCTTTCTCTTTCTCGCTAAGAATACACTCACAACACGCAGCTTGCCTCATACAAAAGAGGGTTTTCCTTCTAGGTCAAAAAACCATAAATTAAACATAACTTATTGCTAGATACATCCGCCTAATGAACGGCCCAGATTGACTATGAAATTACAATATTTTACAATTCAATTTTACATCTATTTCCCTCATACAAAAGAAGGGTTTCCTTCTAGGGCAAGAAACCCTAAATTAAACATAACTTCTATTAGGCCCAGATTGACTATGAAATTACAATATCTTACATTGCAATTACAATATGATCAGAAATGTGAGTAGCATTATTCTGTTTGAAGTTGGTCAAGAGTTCCATTCCAGTTTCGTATCTGATCAGTAACTAGAAATGGGTCAAAAAGATAGTAGCTAAAGCAGTGAAATTGTCGAAAGAATCTCTAGGTAACTCAATGTACCATTTAGCAGCCGGACCTGTAAGCGTACACTGGAAAAGACGTAGTCGAATAGAATCATCATTCAAGGAATTTGATGACCACCATAAATGATAAGTCATGACATGAGTTGACGGATCTTCTCCAAGGTTTCCATTGAATTTAGGAATATCGGAGGGTAATTTATGAGGTATCACCGGCCACTAAGGAGCATAATTGATAGGATCATTGGTTAACCGGTTTAAATCTGGTAATTCTAAGGTTGCGACAGAAGGAAACTATCGATTAAGGTCAGGTTGAGCATAGCCAGGGTAAGATGGAATTTCTTAGGAAATAGGCCTTTGAGCACCAGCATATGGAATTTGCTGCTCGTAACCTAGATAGGGGTTATTTTGCATAGCAAACGCTTGAGAATTCTGTTGACCAAAACCTGAGTATGATACTTTTTGAAATGAATTTTGAGGCATTTGCGCTTGTGGCTGCCAAGGGGTCTCTCCACCAATGTTATAACCCAAATTATTATAAGTTGGATTCGGTTGATATGTATAACCAGGTTGCGTTTTTGACATTCCATAAAATGGTACACCAGTTTGTGAATAAATGATTCCTGATACAGGTTGTTGTAAATTAACCAAAGGATTTTGAGTATGTGGACCCAACATTTTATGACAATGAGTTGAAGAACTTTCCTGATAAGGTTGATGTAAAATATTTTGATTCTATAACAAGGGTATAGATGTGTTAACAAGTGGTAATGAAGTGGGTGTAATAGGTTGAACTGGTTGATACAATTGTACAACCGTTTGTGGTTGGATAGGCGGATTGGGCTGCCATTGACAAACATTCATGTCAACATTTTTTTGACCAAAAAGTGACTGAGTACTGCCATATTGGGTGACCAAAATTTGTCCCCCAGCATAAGGAGGATAATAAGATGGAAAATAATTTTCTCCAAATGCTGGGAGTCTAGTTGATATGCTACTTAAAGGAATTGACCCAAAAGGACCGACTTGATATTTCCCTGATGATGTATGTAATGAATCAATTCATTTAGTACTAACGATAGGACTACTAGTTAAAACACCAGATGTTGACATTGGAAAATACCATGAACGTGAAGATGCACCAGAGAAAGTGCCAAACAATGATTTGTAGCCTGTTGGGACTGAAGGGCCACCGTGAAAATATGACTCTAGTGAGGTTGTGAACATTGACAAGGTAGCAAGGGTAGGAGCTGACGTAATTGGAATAGCAGACCCAACCGAAGATGTTGGTTCAGACATGGTTGTGTGACCAAATGTATACCCTTGAAAATCGACGAGAGATTGAATGGCAATAGGATCAACAAAATCAGATGGAAATGATTGAGGAAAAGACTCGTACAGGTAAAGGTCCCCCCCCAAAATGGGTTGGAGTTAAAGGTGTATCGTCTTGTGGGATTTTTTCAATCGCAATTAAACCAAGAGGAAGAACTTCACCATCAGGCCCAAAATATATTTCAGACAGTTGACTATGTGATATAGGAGTTTCAGTGGCTACAGAAATTTGTGGGGTGACCAAGGTAGGAACAACTTCCGGTTGTTCGACTTCAGGATTCAGATTTCTAAAAAAGAAGAGACAGGATCTAGATCAATTTGTGATTGAACAATGTCAGGTCTAGGAGGTATGGTCTCATAAAGCTAATCTACGTGAACAATGGGGGATAGGATTTTGTTCTTCTACGATTACTGATTTATTTTAACCAAAAAAAAATAAAAATAAAAAGAGGGTAATGCTAGGAAAAATGGTTTACCAAGAAACTGTGAACTGCAGAATACCTCCTGGCGAACCAAGAAGTACGGGCAGGTAATCTCCTCGAATGCTGTGTTCGGTGCATCAAAATTTCAAGGTGGCTGACTCGGTTCACTATGGATGGATAGCACCTAAAATTTGTCCTCCCAAATATACCCTAAGGTACGTGGAGGCCCAGGTTCATATTAGGAATGTCTGATGTGAAACCGCACAGTGAGAGCATCCCTTTATACTTATCGTATTGTAACACCGCCAGATATACCCAAAAATACGTGGACGAGCTATGATATACTTACGTACGTGGAGTGAGATATCACACTCGGAGTGTATCGCATACAAGCTGATGAAAATTTCTATGTTTTACGATGCCAGAACACGTCTCTAGCCTAGACCTTCTAAATGTTATCGTTATGGTTCCAATGCGTTGTTAAGTAAATTGAGATTAATTTTATGTTGATCTTGCTTAAAAATTTTCCTTTCAAAGGTTCACCGCGATGATGTATATGAAATTCCTAAAATGCAAGCTAAGAATAATAAACAAACTTTCACTTTTAGCTTTTTCAATGAAGAACCTAGCTATTAAGGGAAGAGAGCAAATAGTTCATGAGCAAAAAAATCAATGAACAAAAACAAAATCAATGAATCACAAACTAAATGCAGATTTCCTAATGTTCCTTTTGCAAAACACACAGAATCCTACATGCAAATGCAAGTTTTTCTTTTCAGTTTCCTTAATGTTATGAATGCAAAAAATAAACTAGGTGCACTAGATCAATAATTCAAATGCCTTTTACTTTCGAGAAGCTAAGAATACAGACAACAATTTCTCTTTTGAAGGAAAAACGAGGATTTCAACAACGATTTCTCCTATCAAGGAAATGAAGATTTTACGAGAATTTCCTATTTCGAAAGAAAATGATTCTTAATGCGACCATAAAAATTACTTTGAAATAAAATTGTCAATGATATAGAAAAACTATTCTAAACAAACATTGAACAAATTTTCAGCCAAAGGAGGAAGAAGGATATAGATTCATTGGTCAATTAAGCATCAAAATTTTCAGAACTCAGCAGCAAACAAAACTGAAGAAAGTTACAAAGTCAAATTCAAGGGAATTTGTGTACTTTCAGGAGTTAACGCAGTCTCCAGGGGGAGACAATGCTCTGAAACGTAGGCTAGGAAGGGAGATAGTGCTCTGCGAAGCACTGTGTCCAGTCTAAGGGTGCGTTGGGTGCAGTATATAAAGAAAAATACTACTGTTTAACTCACTGTCTTTGGAAATTAGGCTCTGAAAAATTTTAATCTTTGTGTGTAACAACTACTAGGTGGATAAATAAAGCAAATCAGAGGCTAAAACACCTAGAACTAAGAGAAATTATCCCCAGCAGATTCGCCAATTTTTTGGGCCGGAATTGTGAATTACAGATAAATCACGCTTACCTAGATGGGTGCTAGTTTAGAACAACAGGTGAAAGACTATACGACTATTTCTCCTAACTCAGAATAGATACACAAAGAGGATTGGATGCTTACTTGTTCGGTTGCTTCCAAATGGCTCCTTCTATCGCTTCCGTTGTAGCTTAAAATTCAAGCGGTTTGTGAGTTGAATGGTTCATGCAAGAAAGAATACTGAAAAAATAGAAGATGTAATAATATATATATCTATTCAAGCTAGTTAGCTAAATCAGTAAAGCATAAATCATATACATCAACTAAGATCTTGCAATATGGAAAATCAAAGCCAATACAGATGCATATAGGGAAAAATAAGCAGTACTCTTTATTGATGATAGAAGGAGAGGTTAAAACCTAGTGACTGATTTGAAGTGACCTTCGAGCAATGTTCCCAAGCCTCGTCACAGAATAAATCTCTCCATAAGCAACTTCATAAATCTAGTTCTCAATTGAAAATTCTTTAGAATTTCTATACTCAAATTCTTCCTTCTCAAGCACTTAGATCTGTGCTCAATTTATAGATGAACTGTAGGTTGTTTTGAAATCAATAACTTTCCAAAAATAGGCAATACATGTTTTCAATCATGTAGATGTCAAATGGAAACTTGGATCCGAAGCTTGACACATGTGAACTCTTCTAGAAGGCACTGGCCAAGTGGAGATTCTGGAACAATGAGAATTTCACTCCCAATGTGACCAACGCACCTGTGGATGTCGGGATGTGCTTTTTAAAGTAGCCTTGCATGGGGCTACCTGCATATGCAATGCACTTAGGCCCCTTAGAGCCTGCGTTGGTGAGCTCTCATATGCTATATAATAAGCTTCAAACCATGGAAACCTTTGATTGATGAAAGTATTGCTTGATTTCTCTTGTTTCTTGTCTTAGGGCATGTAGCAACTGAAATTATAGGGAATGATAGACCCTTGATCATTTGTCCTAGAGATGATGCACAGTTAACCAGGTCATTGGGAATGGTGCCCAAATTGACCTATAACAACATTGTTCCTAGAGTCACGCCACACTACCATAAGTGGAGTGAGATATATGGTTCTCTTTATCGTTCATTATCATTCATTCTCTTTTTCTTTGAGACATTGGGGCCTCCAAAGATTTTTACAATGCACAACTTCTCATGTCATCGTGGAGGCCTAAAACTTAAACTAGACTAATATGTAATTAGATTGAGAGCATTAGAGCACTAAGAGATTGAGTACTTAAAATATTTCATGGGTCTCACAACTTTACCTATTCAATCGAACAAGATTTGAAATGAAACAAATGCCATTGCGTATTTCCCTATCATTACTGGTGTGAAAAAGTTCCAAAATTGGCACAAACCCAACTAATCCAGGAGAATTAATCAAGCTTCTGCATCTTCCTGCATTTTCTTGAATACAATAGAGAAGAACAGAAAGTGCAAAAAGCCTGACTTTAGTGTTTTTACATTTCAAGCTCTTAATGAGAGCAGGAAGTTCATCCATAGAAATAACAATAACAACATACAAAAATCTGCTGCGGTCATCTCCACCTCCAAGCATCCTTTCTAACATCATTATGGCAGCCTTCTTTGGCTGAAAGCACATCTAAAAATTAAATTTTCTTTTTCTTTCAATATTTGTGTCAATAATTACATGGACTAGAGATGGAACAAGGTCATGAAATGAAATTTGTATGGAATATGGTTTCAATTGATCATACATATATAAGAGTGGTAGACTCAACAACTCCTTTCTTTAAAAGAGCAACCAGAGTACACTCAAAATATGAGTCTGGCTTGGAAAGAATTTGAGCCACAATATCACTTGCAGATATAAGTTCGGAAAGGATGTACACAGTTTCTTTTAGTATCTGCACATCAACGAAATTAGAGAGTATTATTGCTGGTCTAACTAGGAGTGATTGAATGGTCAGATCTCCCTCCTTTACAGGCTTTCCATACTCTTGCAATGGTCAAAACAGTTGATTCACAATCCTGCAAATCCTTGGAAGTAGAAACCATTGAAATAGATGGTACTAGTTCACAAATAGAGTTTGATGGATTACACTGGTTGGGAAATAAAATGGGGTCACTCTGCTTATAAATCCCCCATGAAATTTTACTCTGGTACATTTTACTAATTATGTTTAGCTATTTCATATGTAGCACTTAATAACATTGTATTGTTCTAGGTATAGGAGATTTTTTTGAACCAAACATCCAGGGATTCTGGTGGTTGTTAGAATCCCTGATTCGAGGCTGATTGAACTCATTACTGCAAGTATCCAATTACACAACAACTGGAAATGGAAAGAAAAGAACTGGGAGATTCAGAGTCAAGAAAACCAATATATTGTCACCAAGGCTGCTACAACTGTATTGCAAGCAGAAAGGACTATTCGGGTATGCCTTTGCAATCAATGTTGAATAGCATATATTTAATATTTATACTTGATTTCTATGGGATGGAGAGAATTTTTGAGTTTTAAAGCTCGAATATAGGGTGTTGTTTTAAGGCAGTTTCGATTCTTTTAGGTTCTTTTTTCCATCCGTTCTTTACATTGATATTGTGCCAGAATATTGTGATTTGCAGTTCAAGTTATTTCCTCAAAAAACACAAAATAATTGGATTTTCTTGCTTGAAACAATTTGTTAAACAATTTTTCTTTTTTGAATTATTTTTTAATGAATGTTTGTCTTATATGCTGTTAGTTCATGTCTTTTCGTAAAGTATTAAACTTCATGCCCTTGCTATTGGGATTGCTCATTGATAGAAAAGTGAAACCGCCATTGACCTTCAACTATTTTTTGTTTCAGGTGCACTTCATCATCCCTCCAAGATAGGCTAAGTAAATGGTCAGGAATAGGTCTTGTGGATGAAATATACCTGATGCTTCGCACAAGAACTTGTATGTTATTTATTTCTCCTCTCTTTTTGTGATGGATACATTATTTTGATTTGGCGTTAATAACTTTTGGCAGAACTTGGAAATAGCTGTGACAATTTTTTTTCTCTTTATAAGAGGATCATAAAATGAAGAGTATTTTGGTCCCACTAAGTAATATATTTCCATTTCCAAAGAGCTCTATTATTAGATGAGGCATTTGCTTTTATCTAATGCTTTTCATATACCTTTAAAAATGAATTGCTGAAAAGATAACACTAGTTTAGAGGCCCTGGCCCATTCATAATGTGCAAAGGGCATTGTGAGAACTCTGAATTAATCTGAGTCTAAAATAGTCACTGTAAGTTGTTGAGATGATCTATAGAAAAATATTATTTCATGTGCCACCTCTGCAGTGATTATAATTATGCGACTCTGTTTTTTTTTTAATTCTTTATTTATTTATTCAATGTTTCTTCATATCTAGAGAAGAAAACCATAATTTTCATTCATGAAAATAAAAATTACATTCTATAGACACACCATGTGTGACATCACTAGAGTGGCCCTAATCTAGGGTGTAAAATTTTTATCCTGAAGTATTCAGGACCTTCCTCCATCACTTGGCATCAAAATGAATCCTTATTTTCCTCTTTATTAAGCACCCTACCTTCATTATGTAGGTTGGTGGTGCTGCCTACTCATTGTATGAATTCGAAGTGCAATGTAAATTATAGTTGTCATCATTGATTGGAAAAACTAGGATGTTGGACTAAATACTCCTTCATTTTGTAGTTTCATTGCATTTCTAGGTCCCAATTCTGCCTATAAACACGAAACGACTTAGTTCATTTCTGTGAAAATTTCATCGACACACAAAACTATTGGGATAACAGAGTGAAGTAGCCCTGTAATTGTATGGTATTGTGTGAGGTATTGAGGATGGATTTTGTTAATAGAAGCAGTGTTGAATTATTCATTGACATTTTAGTTGTTTTTTTTTAGAGCATAATTGTTAAACTCTTTAGAGACTTGATATTAAGACCTTATACATTCCAGATGACCGATACATCCCAAGGGATAAGAGGCCTACCTTATCAGATAATCACTGGGAGTGAGTACACACGGCTTATTAAGGAGGCTCTTGCACAGCCCATGCATAATACTTCTCATGACATTGTTCCTAGAGTCACGCCACACTACCATAAGTGGACTCAAATATATGGTTATCTCTATCATTCATTATCATTCATTCTCTTTTCTTTATTAATTTTTTTAAAGAGATCCTTAAATAACTATTCCATTATTCCTGTTCATATGGACTTCCCAAAGCTTTTAGAGTTCCTAGTTTCAAAGGGACAAATGGACTGCCATAACTCCTCACATAATTCTTTAAAGGGTGCTAGCTCAATGGAAGAGCACTTGCCATGCAGGAGGTTGGTGGTTTGATTCCACTGTACCCTATCATGAATTATTCAATGATATTGTAGATTTTTTTAATTAAATATTTTTATATTGATTTATTTTAATTCCAACTATTGTCTTTGGAGAGAAAAATGAAACTGTCTGATAAGAGACAATAAATGAAACTGTCTCTAGAGAGATAAAAATGAAGCTGTTTTTGGAAAGACAAAAATGAAATTGTCTCTGGAGAGACAAAAATGCTTGTGTTATATATTGTCTTGATAGAGATAATATTTTAAGACAATTTAATTTTAAGACGATTTAATTTGAGACACACACTTAAAGACAATATTTAAGACAATACACAAGTTTTCTTTTGTCTCAAGTTAGACAATTTACCCAAAAATTGTCTTAAATATCGTCTTAAAACCCCCCTTTATGTTGTAGTGATATTGGCTTGTGTCAACACTGATTTTATTAAGCATATACATTATATATATATCTTATAAAAAATTGACTAAATCCACTACCAAAGTGTATTTATGTAATTACTGTAATAGGTTTACCACATTAACTTGTGTTAATATTAATGTAGTGAAACATCTTCAATATATCTTTTATTAAAAATTGTTTAAATACAAACCAAATACATAAAAAAATTATTACTTTTTTAAAGTTATACCAAGTGTAATATAATGTTAGAATATTAAATTTTATTGTTAAAATCATTAGTGTATATTAATTTTTATTTATATTTATTTTTATTTTAGTTTATCTATAATTACTTTTTGCATAAGAGCGGTACATTTTTTCTAAAGTTATGAAATATGAAATTTTTGTAAGCTTAAATGTTGTAAAATTATATATTATAGAGAAATGGAGCACAAAAAAAAATATGTGGACATACAAACACAAAAAATATATAAAACAAGAGAAAAAAAAATATATGCGGCTCACCCAAATTGAGCTACGTCCATGGAGAAACAACCAATCCTTCCTTTATAATATCTAGCAAAATGAAGAGACATAACCAACAACATATCAGTTGTAATATCCTTTACTCTCTCACACAGTCCCCCTTTCTCTTTCTCGCTAAGAATACACTGACAACACGCAACTTCCCTCATACAAAAGAGGGTTTTCCTTCTAGGTCAAAAAACCATAAATTAAACATAACTTCTATTGCTAGATTCATCCGCCTAATGAACGGCCCAGATTGAATATGAAATTACAATATTTTACAATTCAATTTTACATCTATTTCCCTCATACAAAAGAAGGGTTTCCTTCTAGGGCAAGAAACCCTAAATTAAACATAACTTCTATTAGGCCTAGATTGACTATGAAATTACAATATCTTACATTGCAA